>JAOTAV010008324.1:0-28524 GCA_026546445.1 Cyclargus thomasi | reverse complement strand
CACGCGCATCCCTAACAGGGACTCGCTCTCGAGATGGTTCTAAAAATGGCGGATGAACGTTTGAGTTTTAAAAAGGTGTATATTAATTTGATAAAGCTAATTAAACGTTTTTCAAGACATATCTTTGTTTTTTAACTTCTTAATACTACTTATCTAGGGGGACTGGTTGAGCATCGTAAGCGTTAAAATTCCTCAACTAAGTGCTCCTCATTCTCCTGCTATCCTGGTACCGTACCCATTCGTAACTCAATTAGAACCGTCACTACCGTCACTCACAGACTAATTTAGTTTGAATTCAAACTAGTGACGTAATGTACTTAAATACTATAATTTAGTTTTACTACATGTAATAAGTTAAAAGAAAAAATAATTGACAAGCTTTTATGATACGTTAATAAATCGTACTAAAAATTTAAAACTACTTAGCTATTAGATACGAAACACAGCACAACGCGGTTCACGCCAGTTTTCTGATCACTCCGGCCGAGCCGGCCCATTCGTGCCGAAGCATGGCTATGTTCTTTGAACCCGAAGGTTAAATAAAAGCAACCCTGTTATAAATCACTCTAATTTTTTAAAAAGCATTTAAATTAGAAGGTCCCAAAACTACAGGTAGCTAATTAGTAATTTCTGTTCTCGGTAATGTCTGCTTTTGCAAAGGGTCATCATTAAGGGATGTAGTTTCAACGTAAGTTTATAAGCGTAAGGAATATGAGGTATCCATTTTGATTTGCATTACGCGGGTTACAATGTTGTAGGGTCCCCCATCGGTTTAATCATGATTACTGTCGCGTAATCATGATTAAGCCGATGGGGCATCAGAAGGATGGTTATATTTTTCGAGAGTATCTATGTATGTATATACGTATGTATGTATGAAGTATCGTTAGATTCTACTTGAAAGCGCAAGCAACACTGGGTAATTATAAAAGTAAAAATCAAAATGGTGGATTTTGAAGTCAAAATTGTGAGGATACAAGAGTTTTTTTCAGTCCATTTAGGTCCAGTATTGAAATGAAGGGCTTTAAATAGCCATTCTAGAAATATACACAACTTGATGTTTAAATTGCAATGGTTCCTGCAATCGGGTTTTCTGTTTTTGGATATTTATCTTGTTTGAGGATGTATTTCCAAAATAAGTAGTGATTAAAGAATCCCCCTTAAGATTAATTGATTAAAAGTACATTTTTATCAAATCACTAGTTGACTTTTTAAATTCCTAGTAGGATAGCAGGCTAAGGCGTCAGTAAGGGTTCTGTAATGTATGAGTAGAGAAGAAACAGAAAGACATACAAATAATACAGGCAGACATTATTGATAGTGACCGCGATAGTGAGATTATTTTTATTATTTTTAGTTTCTTTCACGACTGCGGTGACATTAAATAATTTAAAAATTACAAGCTGTTCAAAGTATCATAATAATAGTCCCAGTAACAATAGCCTAATACTTTTTATTCCAAGAAACCACAAATTTTTCATCACCTAGAATGTAAATAAATTTCTGTAGGTTTTTCCGCCTTTCATTAAATCCAAAGAAAGGGAAAGCTTATATAAACTGGAATAGAATTAAGTAATTTATAATAAAAACACGTCTGCCAACATCAATACCTTTCTTTTATTGGACGCGTGATTAGAATTCTGAGCGTACAGGATTTCTTCGAATATTCCTTTTTAAAAGCATTTTATACTGATTAATGTAAGTAATAAGACTCTTTTGTTAGTCCATGTTGGTATGTAATGAAAGGTTTTATTTTTGCCGAATGTTTACCGTCTACCGGTTACTGTAAGTTTTTTAATTTTGTGTGTGTGAGGGTTGGTTGAATATAAAACACGAGCTCTTACATGTGGTTTTGGCAGCTTAACATAAAATTGTAGTAACTAAAACTAGATTTAGGGTGATGTTGAATCTAGTATTATGCGGAATGATACTAGAAATGATTTTACCCGATTACAATAATCACACCTTAGCGTAATCGGCTAAAACTGGTCGTTCTGTGCAAAAATTACGCACCTTAAGGAATCCAAGCTGCAAAAACTTACCATATTATATACATTCTCCCAATAGTCCAGGGTGATGAGTTGGAAGGTGGTCAGCATGGACCAGAGGAAGTTGTCGAAGTTGGTGTACCCGTGGTTAGGATTGGGGCCTACACACAGGCACGTGTACCGCGCGGGGCAATGCCGGGCCCCCGTCAGGTTGCCGCAGATGATAGGGATCTCCTCCTCGTCCATCATCCAATGGGCCGGGTCTTTGATCCATCTGAAAAGAGAAGTCGGGAAATTAGTTTGTCTTTCGGAATTCATGGAATTAAAATATTTAAGCTCTTTTATTGGGAAAGTTGAGTTGGACTTAGGACGGGCCCATGGCCAGTTGGGCAGACAAAGTAAAAAGTTATAAATCTGACAATCCCAATAATCCAAATCACAATAAGAGCATTTTTAAACGATATTTAGGGGGAAGGCGAGCAGACGGGTTACCTGATGGAAAGCACCTGTCATCGCCCATGGACACTCGTGACATCCGAAGAGTCGCAAGTTTGTTGCCGCCCTTCGCAGTTTTCTGTAAGGCCGTGGTATCACTCCGATCGAGCCTGCCTATTTATGCTTAAGCATGACTCTCCCAGGGCAATGAGCATCCGTATTATGTATTCGAGATCGGAAAATGTCTCATTGGTACACGCCTCCACCCGGGTTTGAACCTGCACCCTCTCGAATGCGAACTCACTAGGTCTGGCCTAGTGAGTTCGCATTCGAGATGCGAGATTTCGCTTAAAGCAAATTTAATTCAGGTTACTGTTATTCGAATTTTTGCTGTGGTCATGGTAAAATTTATAAAAGACCTACAGCAACCCAAAAATAGCTAGCTGATAAAGTTTTTCTACTTCAGCGTGATCACCTATAGAGTTAACTGTTCGAATACCATAGACACAATAGCCAGCGTTATCACTAAAGAAGTAGAGATAGATCGCAGCTGGTGTTCGCGGATACTCGCTACTATCGAAGCTTGTCGTCAAATCTCTTTTACAGCAGTGTTAACACCTATAGAATGAACATGTGATAGAAATTCGTGAGCGCCATCATCATAGGTACGAGGGTACTCACTGCAACTCGCTGGTAAAGTTCAACTCACTACGATCAGAAATCGTATCGGTGAAGCTCTCCTACGGGGGCGTGAACATCTGCGAGAAACCATGAGGCAGAAAATGGTCAGCTTCATTACCAGCTGCTATAAAAAGAGTACTCAGTGCGATCACAAAACTTTGATGAAGTTCTCATACAGCAGTGAGAACACCTGTAGCGACACCATTAGGCAGAAGATTATTAGCGTCATCACCAACAGCTAGAACGAGCGTACTTACTACAATCACAGTTCGTAGTTAAAGTTCTTCCACGGTGGCGTGAGCACTTGCAGAGTCACCATCAGGCGGAAGCTATCCAGCGTCATAATCACACCAGCTGCTAGAGCGAAAATACTCACAGCGACCACAGCTCATCAGTGAAGTTCTCTCCCGGCGGCAGCTGAAGGTCCTGCACACACTTGTTGCGCAGTTCCCCCATGTACACCTGTAGCGCGAATAATGCGAACACCATGAGGCAGAAGATGGTCAGCGTCATGACCTCCGCCAGCTGCTTGAAGGAGTGCAGCAGCGCGTTTATGATGGTCTTGAGGCCTGGATAGTGGAAATCCATTTAAATATTTTCGTCATATGTTGACAGATCAGTGCAAAAGGACTTTCGTTATGCGCTGTTATTCTTTTATCATGGACTGAGCGTCATCTAGGAGATAATTGAAGACAAGTGGAAGAAGCTTAGTGGAAGTTCATTATCTAGCTACACATATAATCCACATTATTTTAATTTCAAATAGTTTTCCCGGTCTTAAAGTATCCATTTACGCAAAAATCCGGCTGTTTTTAAAATGTTAGTTGTCTACTTCTTCCACATATGTCTTTTATTTCGTCTTCAAAGTTTGACATGTATTTAGTTTTGTGAGGTTTAAGAAATGGGACTACCAGTGACAAGGGGGTGAGAATTTTACCCTCAGAAAGTTTGATTGTTTGTTCTTCACGCAGTATATATCTTACTCAACAATTATTTATAGTTCTCGATCTATCGAAACAGACTCATACGATCAGTGAATGCTGAATAAAGCTGAAATATTATGTTTTTTCCTTAGGCCTATTGGGCTATTACATATCGTACATCATAACGATACGATCCAATAACATAAATATCACTTTATGTTATGACGTCATAAAATCGACGGGTTCATTGAACTCGGCTGATCCTGGTGGGCCAAAACTGTCTTCCGCATACATATATTGAGCAATGAGTATAATATTATGATATATTATGACATCGTTAGGTAAAATGAGATAAGATTAACTGTGCCGTATAATTTTGTGTATTTAATTCACGGGGGAATGTGAAAAATGAAATTGATAAGTGGGTCTAAAGTAAAAAAGTGGCCAAGTGCGAGTTGAACTTGCTTATGAAGGGTTCCACAGCAGCAAATAGGTCATGTGTTTTTTTATATGATAATGGGTAGACGACGTTTACTCGTCTTGTTAGCTGATGAAATAAAAGTATTTTTCTAAAAATTTCACATCTCAATAAAAGTCAGATTATTGTCGATTGGGCAAGTAAGTCTGATATCAAAGAGGGGGGGGGGGGGTGAATCCGAACCCCCAGGACACACCACTTAAAACATGTAATTAACAGACTCCGACTAAATGACGCTGGTCCGTCAACTGACTAGGAATCAATGTCTTCGTGGTACCTATTATAGTAATTATGTTCTTGATTGTTGTTAGTTATATCTAAGCTTCAAAATTTTTTTCGCTTAAGCCAACTTTAAACTCCATTCGCCGTAAATTGGCACAAAACTTTATATTAAATTTAAAATTTTGTATGCATAGCTGAGTTATTTTGAACAAACAATTAAGCCAATGAGGACTTCTCGCTTTACACGGCTATGTCAGGTCTCCCTTGGGCCCCGTCAAGGTTGTCATAACTTGACTGGGGTAACTAACTTTTATTTACCCAACCCCAGGAGAGGTTTCCGTGAGAGATAAGTTACTGTCGAAATTAATTTCATATTAAGCTGTGTTTAGACTACTACGGAATAACTGTGACATGAATATCTGAATTGTTTCTAATATCCACTTGCAGCTGACTTTGACGACCTCTGTGACGGAGGGGTTGAGCACCTTGGTAGCTCACGCCGGGGGTAGCGGCTTCGAATCCCGCCGACGGAACAAAAAGTTTTTCAACCTTCCTGGTTCATGAGTGTGTATTAAATATATGTATAATATAATAAAAATCTTAAATATGTATATAGTATAAAAGAATTAAATATATTTCCGTCGTCTGGTACCCGTAACACAAGTCCTTCAGGTACTTACCACGGAGCTAGATTGACGTGGTCTGAAGCGTCCATAGATATTATATATTATTATTATAGCTGACGCGACATTAAAAGCCTATTTCACCGTTTACAGATAGTCTATTTATTCGCTACGGCCCCATTACAGTATGCTTACTTTTCTCATCCTAAAAACTATGCGCCACTCATCATACCAAATGCAAGAATTTACTTAACACAGCTATTAAATACTCAAGTTAAGCGTTTAATTAAGTAGGCAACATTTCCTGCAGGTGGCTGGCGCCATGCCAGCTAGTGGCTATCGACAGGGATTGCGACTTCACAACAATACTCGTTCTACTTGAACAGTTGAAATACATTCAAAAGCTGAGAGATTAACATTTTGCCGGTTTTAACGAAAAAAATTATGATGTTCGTAGGTGTAAATGTGATGTGATATTTTGTTACTTTTGTAACATTTGAACGGCTTTATTTATTTTCATAAAACATGTCTACGAAAACTCAGACGTAAGTGACATTTACGTTTAAAAAGTATAAAAATGGTTTTGTATATTTTTTTATGACACCCCTTTTTGTGTCAGTGGTTGATTTTTAATTTAATGAGACCACTAGATTTAAATTTGTCATCATCACAATATTCGTTATTAAAAAAGGATCAATTAAAATGATTTAACTAAAACTCGGAACGGATCAATTCAATTAGGCAATACGCCCACATCCGGCTCGTCTCGAATATGTCTGACAACGACAACGCTGACATATGCACACTTCCGATATTATAGTCATAACAAACCAGTAGGCCGACTCAAGCCAGCCAATTCGCAAGATACCCTATCATGTGCTGTTTTTGTAATGTTAGTTTACAATTGGGCGCAAATAAACAATAATATGTTAACACACACATATAAATAGGGTAGGTAAACACATTATTGCTTATTTGCGTCCAATTATGATCATAAAAATTTATAAATAAATAAATAATTAAGGCCCTCCACCGCGTTAGGTGTGCTTGTTTGTTTTTTTACTGAGCAACGCTGCGTGAGGCAGGTCGTCCGTCCGTCAGACATGAAACAAGCCACTTGAGCCCCCGTCGTGGGCATCCCGCTTTATGCAGCAAGGGGCCTCAAACAAACAGACAAATTGGCGTGGGTAAGTCAAATAAGGTCACGGCAAAGTTAACAAATCAAACATAAGAGTATGTCGGCTTACTGATTCGTTTTGTCTATTGTGCTTCCGACTTCCAATTTCAAACGAGCTCCCGTATTCCCATCCATTCCGCATTTATTTTCTTTTAATTTGCTTTTATTGACTTTTCATTCTTCAAAATATTTTTCGAAGGTATGCTCTTTCCTTTTTAATTGGTTATTCAGCGTAAAGATAGCACAGGGACTGCTTAAAGCGTACTATGACTTTGTTGCTTTATAGCTAAGTTAGTGAACAAATAGTTACAAACATACAGATAAACATTCTATTTGTTTGTTTTCTTTCGACAAACATATTATTCATAGCCATACATTACTTAATCTATTATAAAAATAAGTCGGTTTTTCCATCCTGACGATATAACTCCAGAACGCACGAACCGATTCACACGGTTTTGCATTCGTTTCTCGGGCTCCATGAGGTGTTTGTAGCAAAAAATTTCAAGAGAAATTCACAACGCGGCAACAGCCAGTTTATACTAATTTTATAAATACGAAAGTCTGTATGTTACGCTTTCTCGTCTAAGCTACTTGACTGATTTTGATGAAATTTGGTATGAAGATACTTTGAGTTCCGGGAAAAGACACAGAATACTATTTATCTTGTTTTAACGCAACATATTATAATTATCTATCTTTATGTAGGAACATAAAATTACAAAATTTATATTTCCTTACTTTCCTGGTGTCTTAAAACAAGGCTGCCAACATACCTGGCATGATGGAAACGGTTTTCAGCGCTCGCAGCACCCGAAACGTCCGTAACCCCGCCAGGTTGCCCACCTCCATGCCGATGGTCGCGTACCCCGACGTTATCACCACGAAGTCCAGCCAGTTCCACGGGTTCCGTAGGTACGTGTACTTGTTCAGTATGAAGCCTTTCGCGATGCACTTTATTATCATCTCCGCCGTATATATCGCCAGGAAAATGTATCTGAAAAGGAGTATACGAATTAATATTTAGACAACCTTCAAACGGAGCGATTGAGAAGTTTCCCTAGAACCCCGAAGAGAAATTACATATTTTGATTATTTAGCTACAAGCAGTTGCTGTCAAACCCCGGTTGCTTAGGTAGTTGCTAATAGGTAGGTTGTGCATAAGTATTACATAAAAGTGGACCGATGCTAAGAAACTAGCTAAAATTTGTCTAAAAACAGAAAAGCCGACTGCGGGAACCATTACAATTTAAACGTCAAGTTATATACATTACTAGGATGACTATTTAAAGTTTTTCATTTTGACATCCTACCCTACCAAAATTGTCGGAAAAAAAAAATCGGAACCCTACAATTTTGATTCCAAAATTCGGCAATTTCCTTTTTTCAAAAATTTTATGTACCGCATTTGCGCTATCAAGACCGATAACGATACCTCATATGTTAAAATCTGTCAAACCGCTTAAGCTGCAGAGCGTGCTAAGCAATTATGCATACATACATACATACTGTTAAAAATTTTAGTAAATTTACTACAATTTTACTACGGAAATGCATCCTAAAATTACAAATCTTGTATTGTATTGGAATTTAAACAAGCATTTGTTGTAATATTACGTTTTGTAAAAGTTCAAATACGAAGTAGGTAGCTTTTGTACAAATATTCTGTAATAAATTGTGCAGTAAAATTTCATGACTGAGTTTCACAATTCTAAAAATGTGGTGCGTAAAAACTTTCTACACAAATTTAGTAAATTTACTATGGAAATTTTTAACAGTGCATTTATACATACATACATTCATTCATACATGTATACTCTCGAATACATAACCCACCTTCTGGCTTATTCGGGTGAATATATAAACCAACATTGTCGTGTTAATTCAACATATTAATATTATTTGAACAATAATTATAAGTATACTTAGATGCAGTTAACGGGCTCATTTTATTAAACCAAATCCTATTTCATTTAGTTTCATGTAATCTTGCAATGTTCAGACTCGCTTCATACTTTCCAACTTCCCACCTGCATTACACTTCCCTTGCTAATATTACAAATAGGAAAGTGTGTTGGTTTATTTATTTGTCTTTGTCGCTCTAACGAAGCAACTAATTGACTTACATACAAAAAAGAACGGTTCTTTTTTCAAGACAAAGGAATATCGCTTACGAAATTATAGATAACATCCAGTTTCAATAAAAAATAATTTTAAAGTTTGATTATTACATTGTTAATGCTTTTGCATTGTGTTCACGAAAACGACGTTCTTGCATGCCACGTACCAGGGTTAAAATCATGATGTGAGCCAGGATAATTACGGGTATAATCAATTAGGAAAGATTTAATTTAACGCCAGTTTAGGCTTAAACGATAAGCAACCTTAATGAAACACTATTTCATACACTATTTCCACTATATTCACTTCGATTTTATAAATTTATAACAAACTAGTGACCCGGCTTCGCACGGGTGGACATTTATTTTTTAAGCTTTCTGAATTAAAAAAAATTGTGGCGGCCATCATTCATTTTAATATCACACAATTTTAAATTCGTAATATCTTTTGAACGGATTGTCCGATTGGAATAAAATAAAAAGTATTTTATGCCAATTGAAACAATCTTGCTCAATGAATAGTTTATTTGGATAACGATTTGTATTTGACGATAATGTTTATTGATCATAATAAACATAATAAACATAGGCTAATAATTTAAATTATTTTTATTCGTTGGAAAAGTTGTTATAATAGCTAAAATATAAATGTTTGGTTTATACTATCGGGGACTTTTTTGTAGGCATTATTGAGTTTTAAAACTTTTCTATATAAGTCAACCATACATCTCTAACTATTTAGGCAGCGTTCGCGAGAATCGTTAACGTACGACGGTTTTTTCGACTCCACAATTTTTACTATCACGAAAAATCCTATCTATTTTCCGGGATAAAATATAGCCTATACGGATTCGGAAGAATCCCTCTAAATCATGGTAAAAAGAAATTTTGAAATCGATCCAGTAGTCTCTGAGCCTATTCAATACAAACATACAAAAATACAAAGGTTTAAGGAAATATATATAGTCGTGTTTAGTTGAATATAGTAGAAAAATTGCATGAAAAAGTGTGCTTCATTAAGGTTGAACATGAATTTCCAACATATAATTCCAACTACATAACTTTTGTTGGTTGAACATAAATTTCCAACATAAAACAACAGTACAATCAATTACATATATGTTAAATCATAAGACACAGAAACTTGAAATGTCGGCCAAGCGCGAGTTAAAATCGCGCATAAAGGGTTCCGTACCAGTAAAGAGCTAAAAATTGAGAAAAACTCGTTCTGAAAGTTGAACATCTTTAAATGATTACCGCATATTAAGCGATAGCGAGATGTAGACGTTACAGCTTCGCCAACGTTTCATTAACCCCCTTCAACATTAACCCCCTTACTCATAAAATATTTAAATAGTGCTTAACTAATCAAGATTCACTATCCTTATTTATCGTGTGACGTTATCAACATTCCAGAAAAGGACTGGGAATCTTAATTAGTCAAACACTGTTTAAATATTTTTATGAGTAAGGGGGTTAATTTATTTTATTTTTAGTATTTGTTATTATAGAGGCAACAGTAATACATATTCTGAGAAAATTTAAACTCTAAAGCTATTACCGTTCTTGTGATACAGCCCGGAGACAGATATCGAAATCTTAGTAACAGAGTCCCATTTTTAACCTTTGGGTACGGAACCCTAAAATTTAAGCTATCTAAGTATATATAAAACTCAAATTGACTGACTGAGTGACTGCGACATTGGCCTATCAATGCACAGACGAAACCTGTGGACGGAATATAATTTGACATGCAGGTAGACATTATAGTGAAAGGATTTTGACAAAATCCACCTCAAAGGTGTAAATAAAAGTTCGTACGACAATACTTCTTTAAGGCTCTCTAAAGATAGAGCTAGTTAAGCTAGTTTTTTTTAAATAAAACTAGTCTGAGAGTTTGTTCGCATGGAAATTTGTGCACAGATATAAACCGTAAAGATAACATTTATTCCCCAAAAACCTAAAAACAGTAAAACTGGAGTGTATATATAAATAAGCATATTTCATAATTTTACAAAATAATTAATTTGTGTATAACAGAAATAGACAGAAATACACATATCGACAAAGCAAAAGTTGTCTGTTTATCTGTTTGTCTGTTTGTACGCGCTAATCTACTGGACGGATTTTAATAAATCTTTCTTTAATCTCTTTTTGTTTAATAGCTTAGGTCTGAGCAACATATAGGATACTTTTTATCCCGAGAAAATGTACGGTTCCCGTGTGATATACAAATTTTTGCACAACGAAGTTGCGTGCACCAACTCGTAATAAGTAAGATTGTAATATAAATTTTGCTAACATTTTTCACCTCAACAACGGATACCTATCTTCAAAGTTTAATTGGCATGGAATGTTTGTTAATTAACCCAGATTGGCAATAAATCCATCTGTCTGTCGGATTTTAATTGGTACTATTGTTACTTTTCGTCAGTCTCGGTGAATCCGGTGGAGACAATTTTACACTTCGCAGTAACGTCTGCTCCAGTTTCAGTATAAAAGAACTACGTGGCTATTTAAATTTCACACTTTTGGTTTTTCCATGTTCGATACCACGCCATTTCCGATCTCAAGTACATAATTCGGATGCTCAAAGCCGTGGGAGAGCCATGCTTCAGCACGGATGGGCCGTCTCGTCCGGAGTGATGGCTCGGCCTCACAGAAAGCTGGCGTGAAACGGCGTTGTGGTGTTTTTCGTTCAGTGAGTGAGTTTACCGGTGGTCCAAGTTCCCTAATCCCTCATAAAGGCCGGCAACGCACTTGCGACACTTCAGATGTCACGAGTGCGTTTCATCAGGTATCCTGTCTGTTCGCTTGGCCCCTAAATATCATAAAAAATGCCCAAAATTGTCTGTCCTCTTCACGACCAATCCGTTGAACTGATTTCGCTGAAATTTGGTGACTTTACTTACTCTACTAGGCTCGGGGAAGGATACTTTTTAGCCCAGAAAAATGTACGGTTTCCGCACGACAAATTATTTTGGCGCAATGTTGCATTTATAGAAAGATGGCGTTTATATCATTTGGTCGGGTTTATATCAAATGGCTAGTCGACAATTTTTTTATTATTATTATTGGTTATAAAAGACGTTCTAAAAATAGAAATATTGCTAAAAAATGACGCCGATAGCGTAAATTGTCTTGATGATATGGCAATTTAAAAATCACATTAAATTGACCTTCCTAAAACGCTCCATACAAAACGATACCTAGCTATGACGTCACCTCTAGGTAGTTTGTACGCACCGCGGGAAGACTCTGTTCGATAACTATATTAAATATTGCTTTCATGATAGTGGTTTTATAACAAACGTTTTTGATAATTACCTAATTTATCGAATGGTATATAAATATTAAAAAATTGTAGTACTAGAAAGATTGCCTACCCAACTTTGAATACTACAAAAAATATATAGAAGTAACGAAGCTGAAATTTGGGACATACTTATTCTTTTAACAGCATAAATTAATTTTAATTAAAAAACTAGCGAATTTTTTACCTTGTCGACATCCCTGTTCAAAGCAAATCATAATATATCTCTTATACATCTGGGTTTGACATAACGTGACCAAGTAACATAGATTGAGGTTAGCTAGGATCCTTTAGTAGTACATAAAGCTTTGGGCAGTATTTATGTTTGTAGTTTGCTCTGTAGCTAATGCCTACAGTAGGCATAATAGATTTCTAGTATTTTCGAAAGTCGGTTATTATGACGTTTATGTATATATTTTTTATTAACTAACCAAAATAATTAAGAGCTAAATACAGGCGCCAACGGCCAACCATACATTCGGAGTTCCTCTCTCCCGGAGAGTCTCCCCCCGCTAACGGAAAATAATTAAAATACAATCAATATACACTAGAAATAAGAATTCCTCCTTAGGGAGTATATGGGTGTTAGTTATATTGTATTGTATAAAAAAATCTTTCATCATAACCTTTTAGTTTCATTGTTATTCTAGTTTTTTTTTACAGAAAATTTATATTATTGTCCACGGTACATTTTTTTTCTGATTAACTATAAGCTTAGGGAAAAAGTCCGCGCGAGTAATAAAAGAATGAAGATCATTCTATAACATATATTCTTTGGCTGATGTGCTTAAAGTTTTGACAAACTTATAAAAGTATACACACGCCGCTGGCCCATGCATAAAACTTAACGAAACATTTCCTTATAAAATTTCCTTTTTTTATCTTTATTACTTGATCAAAATTTGGCGTTTAAAGTCTAATATGATGCTACGGTTTTCCCTTAAAATTTTAAATTTAGCATCATCTACAAATCACATTAAGTACACAAGCAGACATCTTAAAGCGTTCCACGTGAAAAATATTATTTCATTTCTCGAATTTAAAGAGCTTCGGGTTCGGAGCCGGTAAACGTAAAATGACGGCCATTAAGTATGCATTTTAACTGAGTTTTCCGTTTTGTTTGACTTGCTGAACGTACATTTAAACTTTGAATGCTTAAAATAATGTTTTACAGTTCAATTTAATGCTATACTAGCTTTTTCCTGCGACTCTGTCCGCGTAGATATTTTCTGTTTTCCTACTTCTCACATGAAATTTTTCATGTTTTTTTTTCTACAAGCCTCACGCAACCCGAGACCTTTCCAACGAATGCAAAACCGTGGGAATCGGTTCGTGCGTTCTAGACTTATATGGTCTGGCAGGAAAACCAGACTTATTTTTATATAAAATAAGGTGGACATTTTTTAAGCTCTCCGAAAAAAAAATTGTGGCAGCCATCATTAATTTTAAATACGAATTTCAATATTAAATTCGTAATATCCTTTGATGGATTGTCCGATCGGAATAAAATAAAAAGTAATTTATTTAGCTATTGTATCAATCCTGCTCAATAAATACTTTATTTGGATAAGGATTAGTATTTGACCGTAATATGATCAATAAACATAGGCTAATAATTTTAATTACTTTTATTTTATGGAAAAGTGGTTATAATGGCTAAAAAATAAATGTTTGGTTTATACTATCGCCGACTTTTTGTAGGCATTATTGAGTTCTACATGTTTTTATAGAAGTCAATAATACATCTCTAACCATTTAGATAGCGTTCGCGAGAATCTATTTTCCGGAATAAAATATAGCCTATACGCATTCGGAAGAATCCCTCTAGGTAATAGTAAAAGAAATTTTGAAATCTTTATAATATTTGTATGGATAAGAAAAAGCAAAATGGGGGTTTATTGCCGCCAAATTCAAATTGCAACGGTTCCTGCAGTCGGTTTTCATGTTTTTGGACATTTCGATTGTTAGTCATCATTATTTTGCAGGTGAGACGAAATAAGAGTGAGTTGTGAGTAATTTATGTTTGCGTAATTCGATACCTATAAACACCTCCAAGGCCAGCGTATGGAGGAATAATAATAAATAATATTCTTTATTGTGCACACATAGATTGACAATTTTACAAACATTTTTAAAACACAAAAATAACACAATGGCGACAATCCCTATGTTGTCCTAAAGATCCTGAATGGCAGACCAGCAGACAGGGAAAAATCATGCACAAGCCGAGAGGCTAGATAGCCAGAGCATTATATATTTTATGGTTTTATAAATAAGATCTCTTGTGCCCAGAGTGTTTTTTAAATTCGACAGTAAACGCGTTTTGCGTTTCCTAGGATTTTAATATGGGATTTGTACATGTGACCGTGAGCATCGCTAGGTGGCGCTGTAGAAATCCCATATAAAATTCTACGTAAACGCGTTCACGATCGAATGTCAAAAAAAAATTTGCACTTGGCACTGAATCCCACGGCATCTTGCCCACGTAATATTCGTGTGGTTGCCATACACAAGCGATATCGCCTAACAAGCGCGCTTAACGGCGGGCAAATTGTTTGTATATCGATCTCGTTAGCCCCACCTGAAGCTCCCGGCTTTTGGGGAAACACATTATCCTCGTTAAGCGAAAATAAATTATAATGATTTTGCAAATATAGCCTTTGGTGCTTTGATTACAATTAGCAGGATTTACCGGTTGATTGTGCTTATCAAATTTCGAACAATATATATCATAATATTTTCCTTGCTTAGATAAATTGAAATTATTATTTACTTTATATCTAAAATAATTATGTTTCATCTATCCGTGGTTGCCCGGAAGATATTACTAGTTAGTAATATCTTCCGTTGTGTTTTCTTGTGTTTTTAAAAATGTTAATTGTGTTTGGAAATTGTTCAAATACAAATTGTTTAAATACTCCGAATATTGTGGATTAATCTGACACAATTTTTGGCCACGAGTTTATTTAGGAGTCCTGAGACTGATTACAGTGATTTCAGAATGTTTTAATTTTTTAAGACAGTGTTTTAAAAAACAGGCAATATTTCAAATTCCAATGGGTTAAAATGGCTTAAAATAGTTAACCAAGAATCTGTATCCATTTCTAGATATGATGCCATTCCTATTTTAAAGTTAAATTTTTGTTTACAAATTTTATAACAATTTAAAAAAATCGGACACAAAATTTTGATTTTCTCAAAAAGCTATGATCAGAAGTGACACAAAATTTGAATATAAGCTAGTTATAATATAGTATAAGTCAAAATTTGAGTATAAGCTAGGCATCACTATACGCCCGTGCAAAAATTTATAATTTTAGAATTTTTGGAACTTAACACCTCAAAACACGCCAATCGGTCTAATATATGTGTGAACAATACAGAGTATTTATTTTTATTGTTATTATTATTACCGATATTATGCCACATGGCCACACACAAAGTTTAATATTTAATACTAGCCGATGCCCTCAACTCCGTCGCGACAATTATCGCGTGGAAACTGTACATTTTTCCGGGATAAAAAGTATCCTATGTCCTTCCCCGGGACTCAAAGTATCTCCGTACGAAACAGCAAAATCGGTTCAGCGTTTGGACGTGAAGAGGTAACAGATAGAGAGACAGCCAAAAACAAAAACAAACATCCTTTCGCATTTATGACTATGTATGCATAGCATGGATTATTATAATTTTATCTTCAATACCTACATTTAATTATAAGTATTTTTATTAAGGCTGGTAGTGAGAAAAGTAACATAAACAATACATTTTTTTATGATATTTAGGGTACAAGTGAGCAGAATGGGTTACCTGATGGAAAGCAACTACCGTCGCCCATAGATACTCGCGACATTCAAAGACACGCAAGAGCGTTGCCGACCTTTTAAGAGGAAATAGGGAATGGGAATAGGAATAAGGGATTGGGGAAGTTGGGCCTCCGGTCAACTCACTCACTGAACGAAACACAGCACAACGAAGTTTCACGCCAGTTCTCTGTGAGGCCGTGGTATCACTCCGGTCGAGACGGCCCATTTATGCAATGAGCATCCGTATTATGTACTTGAGATAGGAAAATGTCTCATTGGTTCACGCCTCCACCGGGGTTCGACACCACTCTCTCGAGTGCGAACCAAAGGTCGTACTTACCCACAAGGCCACGGACGCTTTCTGTAATAGAACACGTATAAAGAAAAAAGCCAAACAAAGGCGTACGTAAACAAACTTTGCACCGTGAATTCAACTCGCACTTGCCCAATTTTCTATATAATATTGTAGCCTACGTCACTATGTGGTAAAATGACAATCTAAAGCTGAAAACAAACTGATCGGACGCGACTGACAGCCCATACAAAAACGTCCGCGACTGACATCAGACGCAACTGACAGTCCATACAAAACGTCCGCAACTTACGCCTTATAGTTTGTACTCTTTAATGTACAATTATTATTTAGACCGCGACTGTCAATCGCGTCCGTAAATCACGTCCGAAAGTCGTGTCCGTAAGTCTCGTCCTCAAGTCACGTCCGTAAGTCGCGTCCGTAAGTCACGTCCGATCGGTGGGTGAAAGAATTTTTGAAATCAGTACCTTATGAGGTTTTTCGTGACAAACGTACAAAAATTTAAATCTTTCCTCTTTATTAAAAGCGTAAGATTAAAAAGATTGTAAGGTATGCCGTAGAGCGGGCGGGGGCCGGGCTCTAAATTATTGGTTCATAAATTAAATAATCAATATCACCTAGACAACCTGCTGCCCAAATATTAGGCCGGCCGCGCTGAGAACTCCGGTAAGCGACCGGGATTTAAGGAGACCTTGTAGCTCAGTGGTGTGGTGGATGCGAGTTTGAATCCCGTTGAAGAAAAGTTGTATATTCTTGGTATGTAACTTTTATTTTTGTACATGTGTTTTAAAGAGTTTTTATTTTGGTTATATAGCTGCAATTGATTTCGATGATATTTATTATATATTAAATCTCTGTATGCTACTAATGTACTATAGGGGAAATTGAAACATATCCAGTTGACCGAGCTACGTTAATATGTCCAATGTATGTCGTGATATATCGGCTGGGTTTGACTCAAACTTCTCTAATTATACACAGACTAGAGTTCGCCTCTGTGGTCAAAAATTAAACCATTAATATTTAAATTTATCGTGTAGAGGAGCTATAAAAATATAATTTATTCTCAATTCAATCACATACTTTAGTTTGGCATGAAGGTCCAGGCCATAAAATTTTATAAAAAAAACACAGACCATTAACATTAGAATATATCGTTTATGATTATTGTGTCATGTCAAAATATTATAGTTTGCCTGTTGTAGTGTGCGTAAAGTTATTAAATATAGGTATGTAAGATACAAGCATATTTTATAATAATATTACTATTCCACGCTCGTCCTCCATATTAACTACATACAACTGGAAAATTTTTATGCTTTTATGTCTATGCGTCTTTCTTTAAAAGGTGTATAAAGTTTTCCGCTCGCTTAATATATAGATATAAAATTTCTCTCTCCCATTTTAGTCGTCCACTAAAAAGTTTGTATATTTTTACTATTATAATTAATGTTATTCCCCAATATATATGCGCTATAAAAGTTTCACAACTGTTCATTAAACTGCTTATTCACGAGCTATTATTATATATATTAATGTTTTTTTTTCTTAATTTGTCCTTGCTTCGCGCCCTAAAGAAGCAAACCATCGACTTCATATTTGGTGGATACTTAATAGAAAGATTAAGATACTCTTTGATCTTTCAATTAAATTAATGAACAAAGGTTTCTCATGGTTTTGCAAAAACATCATGTTCCCAAAATATTTTTACGCGACTTTCGAAATTCATGCGAGCGAAGCTTCAGTGTAGTATGGCCCTAACAGACGGTCGTTAGAAATTAGACATCCAGTCTGTCCAACGTCCCAGAAATTGGTCACCCTAAATATATTTTAAAATTTTAACTTCAATAAATTTTTGCGGACAGAAATGAAATCAGTGCGATGGTAATAATCATTTATGACTGGACCATTATACACCGCACCCCTTCACTGATGATCCCTTCGACGTCCTCTGTGGCGCAGTGATTGAGCGCTTTGGTAGCTCACGCCGGGGGTCGCGGGTTCGAATCCCGCCGTCGGAACAAAAAGTTTTTCAAAGTTCCTGGGTCAAGGATGTGTATTAAATATGTGTATTATATACTAAAAATCTTAAACATGTGTAAAGTATAAAAGTATTAAGTATATTTCCGTTGTCTGGCGCCTGTAACACAAGTCCTTCGAGTACTTAGCACGGGGCCAGATTGACGTGGCGTGAAGCGTCCATAGATATTATTATTATTATCACTTTTTTTTCTGCACGATCATCGTGGAAGTATCCACACAATCGTCCGCAGTACTTTATCAACTCGCCAATCGAAGGCGAATACAGACGAACATCGGCGAACAGAGCCGAGTGTGCTCTCAATACAATCTAGCTCGTTGTATGTCCGCAACACGCAACGCAATGATGCTCGTGTCGTCGCCTGTGTGTTTATGAAGAGGAGTCATTTTATTGTCAGGATTATAGCCAGTATTTAGTGTTTAGTGTATAAATCAAAAAACTACCGTCAACGTCGGAAGCTGACTTCCGTTTCCGGCGGCTGATCGATCGACCTGTTGCGATAACACCCACCTGTCCAAGCCGGTATTCAATTTTCATAATAAGGCCGTTTGTCCACAGCACGCCTTCAACGTCAACGAGATTATTTTGGACCAATAAAATGCAACTTTATGATCTAGGATATAGGTTTCATTTTCTAGCGACCAATAAAATGCAACTTTATAATATAGGATATAGGTTTCATTTTCTAGCGACATTGCCCTAGCGTCCGTGTCGTCGACGATCTGTTGGACATTGAGAAAAATAAAACCTGTCGCCTATGTCATACAGTGACATTTTATAGGGTCAAAATAACGGCGCGCTGTGGACAAACGACGTACCGTCCAAATTCCATGTTTCACCTTCTTTATGGTCCATAAAAACGTCTAAATCAATAAAAGCCGTTTTATTTAGCTGTCTGGTTAACATTTTTCCCGTGTAATTTTAAATCCTTGATAATATTATAATAGGAAAAACGAGTTTGTTTGTTTTTCCTTCGTGTTCAAAAATAGGAACTTTTGTTTGGTATAGAAGTTGGAGTTGGCCTACAAGAATATTCGCATTTTAATGCCATTTTCAAATTCCACGCGAATAGGGAATAGGGAATGGGAGGGATAGGGGATTAGGAAAGTTTGGCCACCGGTAAACTCACTCACCGAGCGAAACACAGCACAACGCCGTTTCACGCTAGTTTTCTGTAAGGCCGTGGGATACCACGGAGTGATAACACCGGTCAAGCCGGCGCATTCGTGTCGAAGCATGGCTCTCCCACGGCCAGCATGTAATAGTTCATTGTTACTTTTTTTGGTAGAAATTAGCCTAGCGCGGTTTTCGGTTCTCTTCGCCGCCGGGCTTGTTCCAGAACGGAAGGTAGGCATCTTACAACGTTTAAAACGTGTATAATGGGGGAAATTGAAAGAGAGCCGGTTGAAGGACCTACGCCATTTGGTTGCAATATGTCAATTCCATCTTAGTCGTGACCTGCTGGCTAAATTTGACATAGCACGACCAAATTATTTAGATCCATTCTCTGATTGTACAAGTACAATACTGTTTTTGATTTAATTTCATTTAATTTCCTTTAGTTATGTATAATTATTTAATTTATTGTGTAAAAAACTTTATGAAAATAAATTTTGATGGTAAATCTCATAGAAACTGTTTAACGTTTTCGTATTTTTTTTTTCCAGTGTATTTTCTAGATATAAAAATACTTTGCATCTTTGTTAAAATAGATATAAAAGTTAGAAGAAACATTTCGTATGAAATTCTATATGAAATAAAAGTTATTTCAGCTAGAACAGTGCTTATTTATGTTCGGTTGACAAGTTGTCAGGCATTATGGCACTTGGGCTCTCGGCCAACAAACTTCTAGAATATTAGCGAATCGCCGGTGCGCCAAAACTTAAAGTAAACAAGTTGAAAGCGCAAGTGATTGCGTAATTTGATTTATTGATTGGGTAGTTACTAGAGTCGAATCAATATAACTGAGCACAGAATTTCATACAAATTTTGACATTTTATACAAACTTTCTATGCTAAGTTACGGTGTTCTAACCACTTACATGTTGCCCGCAACTAATTTGTTTACGGTAAACGCGTATTTTCCAAATTAAAAAGTATCATTTTCCCTATTTCGGGTCTCAAAGTACCTTCGTACCGAATTTTTAGAAAATTGTTTAGAAAATTGTTTATGTTATGTGTGTTCCCTCTTTTAAGCCTAAATGGCTGACCTACTCACATTAAATGCTGATTAAACTTTAATTTAAAGAAAGCTACGGTCAGTTAATGGCTAATATCAAAATTAACATTTTAATTACAGTTAGGCTGAATTACTTCAAGAGTTACTCGGTCAAAAACATATTCCACAAGAATTTAGGTGGTCGTTAGAGGTATCAGGCTGGCATTAAATGACAATCCCTTACTCTAAGGGCCTGTTTCGCCGCTTGCAGGTAGTCTATTTATTTGACAGATACAACTTTATTTGACAGGTTTTGTAGGGGGAATCTGTCAAAAAAGTTGTGAATATCATAACAGAAGCTTTAACAGTAAGCGATAAAGCAAGCCCTAATGAAACCAATATCAAACCGGTAACCGGAACCGGTACCGGTATCTATATGTCGAGTTACATTTCTAGTTATTGTCAGTAAGTAGCATTTAAGCTTAATGGTGATGACGTTTACGATTAAAAGATATATACGATGAAAAAGATTAAAGGTGAAATTGTTATGTAACCTTTATAAATAGAGCCTGCCTATAATGATACGTTCTATTAATAGTTCGATATCTAAATGTAGAGAATAGACATCGCTTAATGACGTATGACATAGAGAAATAGATTCAAAGACCCTTTCCATGTACACAGGTTCACGGTGTCGACTATGAGAGCTTCACATGGCACGGCGGCCGTGCAGCGACTGTATGTAATCTGTACGTACACACTAAAAACACGGCGCACGTATCTGCTCTTATGCATCCCCGGCAATGTTGGGGAACTACCACCGGGGTATGTGGGACTCGCTGCTGCCGATGAGATGGTAGAGTGGCCGCAGCTCTACCCACTAAAACCCGTCCGCGTTCTAGCTTCTACGCTGGAGGGAGCTGCGAGAATCTGCTACATGCCTTCCGCGATACGTATCTGCAGGGCTAGCATGACGTAAATAAAGTCTTTAGTGAAGCATAGCGACTGTTAAAATCTGTTGCACTATTACCGTTGCTGTCCAGAACAGCTCAGCTCTACTCCTTACTGTTATTAAAAACTCTATATTCTCTATAATTTTTTTTTTTTCATCAACACGACTCAGACACAAAATTCTCAATACACATTTTTCTATATCTATTTTCTCAATACACGTTTTCTCTAATATAATAATTTTCTCACAATAAAAGACAAATCAAAGAACCTGTCATATTAGAACTCATTTAAACATAAACTAACAAAAAAGGGTTAAAATCGTTTTGAACAGTTGCTATGACGGGAGTTTCTGAAATTTGTCAACATTGAATCTTCAGTCAGAAGTAAAGCCATAGGTTATAAGAAATTTTAACTAAGAAAGAAAATGCCAAATTATCTTTCCCGAAATATAATATATAAACACGGCCGCATCACAACACAGTGACTGTGCGACGTATACATGTGAATAGGGGCCAAGATTAGACGTGACGTGTTGGCTGGTCTTGACATAACACAACCAAATTACGTGGGCATGCCATCTATCAGCTATGAATCAATTTCCCTAAGGACCTGTTTCACTGCTTACTGATAAAGTTTCTGTTAGGCTACAACTTTTTTGACAGATAATCCTTACAACATCTGTCGAATAAAGTCGTGGATAGACTATCTGTAAACTGTGAAACAGGCCCTGAATAGTGGTGGTGGAATAAGAACATTCACTTAAATGATATTCCACTTTGACATCAAATCAGATGAATAGAATATGTTCTAAAACCATTACCTATTTTGCTCGCAGGAATTCGAAAATTGCGTGAAACACGAATATTTTGGAACCATGATATTTTTCGATAGCCAAATATATTTCAAATCTGCCAAAAATCAAGTTGATTGTTTCTGTTACGGGGTTTGCCGTAACAAACACACACATAATAATATTAGCTATGATTATGTAGTTAAGGTTTGGGGTGATAGATGGAAAAACATTTAACTTAATTTTTATATTAATATCATCTATTTTAAACATATAATAAAATAGTAAAATTGGCTTGTCTGTACAATTAGCTTAGGAATAGTAATAGAACACGAATCGACAAAAAAAGTTGTCTGTTTGTACGCGCTAATCTCCAGAAGTACTGAACGGATTCGAACAATTCTTTTTTTATTTAATAGCTACTAAGAATAGGCAACAAATAAAATACTTTGTAGCCCGGCAAAATGTACAATATAAATACATATTTTCGCGCAACGAAGTTGCGGGCATCAACTAGTTATTAAACATAGAATGAACTATTTCAATAAAGATGTTGTATATTTCAGTCTTTTGTTAACGATAAAATTATTTTGTGAAAAACTGTTTTGATAAAATTCTTTGCGCTAATAGGTTATTAGATATTCTCAAAAATGTTCGTTTATTATTGATAACACCTTTTCGTCTTCCGACCCTTTCTCTATCCGACCCTAATTACCATAATCTCCCTTCATTATTTAATCTCTCTGATTTCATCCTTCGTCTTATACAATATCGGAATTCGGCGAAGGCTTCTTGGGTTATCAGGCAAAACCAGTAGTAAATACCTTCTTGCATTCATTTAAGTAACAAATAAAAACATTAGCACTAACAAAAAAACCACTGAGGTTTAACGGCGTAGTCCAAGTTATTAGTTTACATCAAGTGCAATAAATGAGAGAAGTTAGATGAGTGAATTCCAGAGATAGGAACTATTTAGGAAAGAAAATAAGATTTTAGTTTATTCAGGTGGTAATTGATTTATTAAGCGCGGTAGTAGGTATTTTGCCGTCCTCTCGCTATACACATCGGTCGTGCGCATTGTACGGAGCCGGTTATAAGTGACAGACCGTGTGCTCACTGGATGTTCTATGGGATGTTTAATAAGGTCGCCGTCAAAGAAATATTCCTTTAATTTATATTTGACCATATCAGGTACAGGTTTAAAAAAATTCTTACATCGGTCGCTTGATCTAAGTTATGGTGGTAATATTGTTTTAAGGATTTTAACTTCCATCTTGTAGATTTGGTTCTGATAAGTTCCATAAGTTCTTCTGTAACTGCTTAGACCACACATTAAGGTATTTATGACCGCTGACGACGTCAACTTTATGGCATACACAAGTTCTTAAGGTGTTTGCGAGATTGAGACAGAGGTGACTATGGGCTATGAGATTAACAGAAGTGTTTTTTTTTCCTGAGGACTTGTGCTACCGGATAACGGAAATATATTTAATATTTTTTTATACTATGCATGTATTTAATATTTTTATTATATTGTACACAACATGTTTAATATACATTCTAAAAACATGAAAAAACTTTTTGGTTACGTCAGCGGGATTCGAAACGCAGAGATCGTCAAACTTATGAAATATAAAATGTTGCGAGATCCACAACAGGCATGAAGTAGGTACGGGACAGCTTGTTGAGAATGTGCAATCTAAAAATCCCTATGAGCTCTTTATAAAAAGTATCATACCCTAACGTAACTTGAATTTTTATGAAATTTTGTATCTAAATACAAAATTTCATACAAATTTAAAACTTTCAGCGTTATTACCTAACAGTATTACACTTTTTTAAAATATAAACGTGATTTTATCTTCTAAAACTCTATAAAAACAACTGACGCGTACAGATGGAGGATTGTAAAGACAACAACAAGTGGTTTCTTTTCACAAAACAAATAAAATGAGGTCGGAATACTGAAACCAGAAGTTCTAAACGACTCAACGAAGCTTTGGCTGTAAAATGTTAATTTGCCTGCTTAGCTGCTACTTAGCTTAGAATTAACTTGGCAATTCTTAGGGAGTGTGTAAAAGCTACATTAGCTTTAAATATCACACCGTAAAACATATTTTCATTTTATAAACTAAAGAACAAAGGATTTTATAGGAACAGACATATTTTCAGTTTTCAGAGAGATTTAAGTCGGACAGCCTAACATTCCACTTGGCTTTCACCACTTCCTGATAAGTGCCGTGTAGGCAATCCATAACTTATCTGACAGATGAAGTATGAAGAATCTGTCACATAAGTTTCATTTGATTGATTATTTATACTTCATCTGTCAAATTAGTTGGTTAAACACACTTATCAGAAATAAGTGAATCAGTCTCTAACAGTTTGTATTATAAATAAAGATTTATAAAACAAAAACTTAGGGAATCAAGGAAATTATTAAATAAGGCCGTCGGAATCTTTTGACATTTCAAACTTTAAACTATCGTAATTAAAATCTTTAGTGGTTGATAACCAAACCATTCTTATAAATCTAGAATCCGTATTTATTTCTACTTTTTTCTCAGTATGTACATATTACTTTGTAATTATTTGTAAATAATAATAACATGTATATGTATTAAATGGCAAATAATAAATGTTAATCTAGGTACTTGTTTATTTTATAATAATCATCAAAATCAGGGACTTTCATTCATAACCAGATTGCGGACCTAAGTAATTTGGTCGGGTTATATCAAAACCAAGCCAGACCGCGATATAAATAGAATTGATCATTTAACCGAATGACATATGTCCGCAAACAGGCTACGTATCAACCCATAATAGTGTCATAGAAGAAATTGATTCCTAGCCAGTTGGCGGAGCTGCTTCATTTGGCGGGGATATATCAATTTCATTTAAGTCCCGATCCGTCGTCCGGATTTGATAAGATCCGCATTCTGGCTTTGAATCAATTTCGCCGTTACTACAATACGCCGTTTCCGTAATAAATTACGGAAACGGCGTAGTGATTTTAAAATATAGTTAAAGTAAGACACTAACTAAAGCTCGCTTTAACGTTAAAGTCAACGGCAAACAACTGAGTTAACGGCTGTCAATCCTATCGTTAGCTGCTGAAGCGTCAATTATCTTCAGGCCCGCGGTAGAGGAAACTATATTCTATTAGTGCGGCGTAAAGTAGATATTAGTTTGCAGATATTGGTGCACTACAAGGAGGTGTGTAAAATAAGAACTCCTCTGTATTTTATTGAGTAGTTTTAGGACGTATCTTATACTGGTTGTGCCCCGCGATACCTCTCGCGATTTATAGGGGAATATAATATTATTTTCCTGTAGTAAAAATTAGCCTCGGTGTTAGTCCAAGCTACTAGAGGGGGTAGAATATTTTATTATTTGAATATATAATTATTATGTTTGATATCTACATTCGAGTTAAAGCAGAAGTTATTGTGTGATACGTGCACAAGCCTTTTATTTTTTTAATGATATTTAGGGGGCTGCCATCGCCCATGGACACCCGTAACATCCGAAGAGTTGCAAGTGCGTTGCTGACTTTTTTGAGGGAATAGGGAAACGGAATAGGGATATTAGAGATAGATTAGGGAGGTTGGGCAACCGGTAGACTTACTCACTGAATAAAACACAGCACCATGTCGTTTCACGCCAGTTTTCTGAAATGCCGTGGTATCACTCCGATCGAGCCGAAACATTCGTGCCGAAGTACGGTTCTACCACGGCAATGAGCATCCGTATTATGTACTCGAGATTGGAAAATGTCTCATAGGTACACGCTTCCACCGGGGTTCGAACCTGCGAGTCTCGAGTGCGAACAAAAGGTCTTTTAAAGGAAACCCACTAGGCTCTAAAGCCTAGAGAGAAAACAAAAAATATAACAACATTTTTGGCAACCATTGCGGTGTAGTTGTGATGTAGTAATACTTTTTTACGCATTTTAAGACTGAAGTGGAAGAAACGTGTAATTACAACATAAGAACAATTAATAAAACTAAGGGTTTGTACGCTTACTCATATGTGTATATCCAGAATTTTTTTAGACAGATGATGTAAGGAGGATCTATCAAAAGAGTTGTGGATCAGAAACTTTATCTGTAAGTGGTGAAACAGGCTCTTAATTTTGTAACTTACCTTCTTCATCTACCCCAGCTATAATATTTAAGTCCAAATGTTTTATTTCGAATAATTTTCTCGGTCCTAAGACCTCCATTTATGCTGAAAATGGCAGTTTTCAAAATAAGTTTTTCATCATCGTTCATCGCTTCATGTGTATTACTATTTTTTTTCGAATATCTTCAATTCAAAGAATTTCCATTCCCTCGGTTTTATTATAAGTATGTATAGATGTTTTAAGTTTACGATACATCGTAGATTACGATGTATGGATACGCGAGTAACGATAATCCAAACCATCTATTACGAGAAATCACAATACATTTACATATATCACGAATATATCCGGTCGTGTGTGTGTATTTGTGTTTGTATATTTGTATGATATGTAGTATGATATACGCGAGGGTTGATGGATTGGGCTCTTACGATGTATGTATGATATAAATTGAGATGTTTTATCGATAGTAGGGTAAATGTCGAACGGTTTGATGAAATGCTGTTGAATTTGGAAAAAGTTTAATGCTTACGGGCTCGGGGAGCGATTAATATATATTTGGAGGATCACTTTAATTTAATAAAGACTAGCTGCCCGGCGAACTTCGTACCGCCTAACAATCAATGATCTTTTTGCACTTCGAAGATTATTCCTCTGTTCATCTGTATGATAAGCTCGAAGATTTCTCGTTTCTGCACTCGCACACAATTTTCAACACATAGTTGGTCAAGAAAAGCCATAGACACTTATAAAAAGACATTTACACATTTGTTAACCTGTAGAAAAAATCTTAGGTATTATTTTCGGAAATAAATAATTGCATAATAAATAATTTACACAAATTAATGTCTAAAACAAACAAAAATAACAGATAATGAACTTTCGAGACATTTTACACAAAATAAATTTCTAACCGCACACATTAATAGTTACAGTATTTGACAGGATTGGAATGGCTAATGTTTGACATGTAACAATCAAACGTGAAATGATTAAGTATTTATTACACATATCGATGCCTTACTGCTTCAACCTCGTATCTTAAAAATGGCTACATTTCGGTAGACAAAAAAAACTGATTATATATTTATCTAGGTAGTTGTAGAAAACTAGATATAAGGTTTAGGTTTTAAGTAACAATTTACCTAAGAAATAACCTCATATCTAGTTTTGTACAATTACTAAGAAAAAATATATAATCAGTTTGTTTTGTCTCTTAACATTTCTCACTGCTATTTGGGGCGGAGACAAATCCAACGAATTAAAAATGACATATATACAACGTCAAAATAATTTCCGTTTCTTTCATTGTGAAAAGAAAACTTCTATTCTGATAGTTCTTTCATCTAGTAAACTTTGATAACCCCACCAAAAACTTACAATCTTTAAGATACCTAAACTGTAATCAATGTCAACGGAATCTCAGAAACGATCATCTGTTGATTTCTGATCCCAATCTGATCGAGGGGATTCTGTAATGGAGTGTTTGTTATTTCTGACCGGGTTTTAATAACAAAGGGGCGCCACACAGAGTTGGATCTGTACTAGAAACGCCGGTCATTTTTGTAATTTTAAGGGGTGAGAATTCTCACCCGCATTACCGGGGCGCATCCCACTTGTTAGGGTTCCGTACCCAAAGGGTGTAAACGAGACCGTATACCTGTCTGTATTTAAAAAACGATAATAGCTAGAGACTTGAAATTTTCATAGATTATCAATTTCTGTGGCCGCTATAACAAGTACTAAAACAAAGTGAGGTAATAAATAAGTAGGGCCCTTATACAACAAACGTTTTTTTTTACCATTCTTTGCTCGAAATCAATAATGTCAATAATTAGGCAATTCAAATGTTCACAAAATACTTAGTTGTATTTATACTCTCGGGAATTTCAGAAGGTAAGTTACCCGCGACTCCGAGCGCGTGGTAACTTTTCTCTTGCAATTTTTTCTAAATTTTTTTTTACTAAAAACCTCACGGAGCCCGAGAAAAATTCCAACGAATTCAAAACCGTGAAAATCGGCTCGTGCGTTCAGGAGTTACTGAGTGATGAAGGAAACCCCGACTTATTTTTATATAATAGATTGAAAATAAAACTGTAACAAAATTAATAATTAATTTGGGCTCTCATACAGTGAGTGATTGCTAATATAGTACGGAACCCTTTGTGCGCAAGTCTATCTTGCACTTGGCCTACATTTTAAATTTTGCGACCGGGTGCGATTTTCTGTATAATTAACAAAAAATTTAAACCGACTTCCAAAGGAAAAAACTAAAATAGTACAAAACAAACTAAACAGTATTAAATAAAATTTATTCTTTAATAGTGCCTGTTTCAGAATTCGGTGAGGCATCAGCCTATTTCCGTACACAAT
>JAOTAV010008304.1:0-28547 GCA_026546445.1 Cyclargus thomasi | reverse complement strand
CAGAGATTTTTTGTCATTCTGTATATCTTTTAACCCACTATCGTAATAATTTGCATTCAATAAATTTTGTTTTACACACATATTCCCTGTTGCGCCCCTTGCTCTACATTAGCTAACAATGACACAGACACTTCATGTTATCATTGTGATAAGATACCGGTAACCTATTGTAACCGTTTTATCGATGTCAAAGAACTCGTTATTATATTATTTTTCACTTTATATTATAGCCGGGGAGGTGAAGGTGCTATTTTGTAATAACTCGAGTCTAGAGACGTATTACGTTCTGTAGAAAAATAATAAGGGTTTTTTTTTTTATTTTAGCGGTGGAATAAGACGCTATAGCTTTAGGATGGTTAAAAAAAAATTAATTTCTTTGAAAAATTTGTTTACATTGAATATTCATTGGACAGTTTTAGACAGCAAGGTCTAAATCATTTAGCCAAATATTTTATGTCAAATTATCTGGGAAGTTGGTTATGAAAATGTGAGATTTAGTTGTTCTGTGTTATTACAGGCTTACCTTACATTTAAATCATCAGTGTTTTATATGGAAGTGTTCTTTGGTGTATTTTCAACACCTCCTTTATTAATCTTAAGATTTCTATGACATTTCGATGCTTAAAAAATATATATCCTCAACCGAACATATAACCTTCTCGTTTTTGGAAGTCGGATAAAAATAACTTTTTACGAATCGAACGAACTAAGAAATTTGATTTTTATTATAGAATAAATATCTCAGATTTATATGTCTCAGATTATCATAGGATAATTTGAGACATATAGAATAGACTAGCTTAACCTAACTGTTATCTGCTATAAAAATATATAATATGTAACAAAAGAAATAAGACTTCAGGGTTTGTATGTGTTTCTCATATATAATTTACTGTAAAAGTTGTAGCATTAACTAACACAAAAACAAAGATTAGCGCGTTCGAACAAACCCTTTAGCTTTATAATATTATAATTATTATAGATATTGTACTTAATGTTAATCTTTAATAATTATATCAATAACACGTTTTGCAGCAAAAACAACAATGTTAAACTTTGATGACGTCAATGGTTTTAAATAATTAAAACAATAAAATGCTATATTTGTGTTACGATAGCATTTAGCATATTTTAATTTGATAATGTCATTTTTTCCTTATTTCTGATTTAAACCAGTTGTGTGCTCATTGCAATTTTCCTCAAGAAAATTAATGTGCGACTTCTGCTACAAGCTACATAACAATATTCTTACATCCTGGACGGAGTATCTATATATTTATCCGCGAGCGGAAATCTTTGTGCCCCTTTTTACGAAAGACGCGTAGACGTAAAAGCATTAAACTCCTCCCAATTATAGTTAATACGACGGAGGAGCGTGGTATACCAATCTTATGAAAAAATATGCTTTTGTCGTACATATTTTTAATAAATGAAACGTTACGCACACTAAAATACTTCAATATTTTGACATGACACGATAATCATGTACGAAATATTCTGTTATATTTTATGGTTGACGTCTGTGTTTTTTTTTTAAATAAAATTGAATGGCCTGGTTACGAGACCTTTATGCCAAATTGAAGTCAAGTCAAAAGAAGAAGTAAAATAGATTATATTTTCTTATGGCACCTCTACACGATGGATTTAAATATGTATGGTCGAATTTCGACCACATGGCGACCTCTAGTATATAGAACTAAGTCGGTCATCTTTATAGAAAAAGACCACCCAGGCATGTAATTATGTGCGCCTTACATTTCTCCATCAATTTTTTTTGTTGCAATCACAATATAAAGACTATTCAAGCAAATCATTTTTTTAGTTAGTTAGTTTATAGTTAACGAATTCGTCAAGTCCATTAGTTACAATCCTAATTGACTAATGTTTGTTAAACATAAGGGAAGACGGGTGACGCATACTACAAATGTACAGGGTGATTCATATAAACATCCAGAAATACGCGACGCACTGTCTGCGCACGCGCATTCCCGACACGTGTATGTATGTACTATCAGGGAAGTTTTTCATCATTTTTTTTTGTTCATCAGCATTTTTTTTTTTGCTCAGTAGCCAAAATGCAGATCTGAGTAGAATTTGTCGCGTTGTCAACACAATTTTATGTCTTAGAATTAATACTGAGTCCAAATTACGTAGGTCCGTCAATTTCTTCGATATCTACATGAAGAGCCAGTTGACGTACCCTCGAGTACGACATTTGGTTGGAATATGTCAATTCCACATAAGTCAAATTATTATTATAGGCCAGAATTAAAAAAATAAAAACTTTTCGTTTGTCCATTTCTCGAAGAAGGCTTATAGCAACTATATAACATCACGATGCGATTAATAGGAGCCGAGCAGTAATCAAAAAAATATTTTAAAAACTGGATAGTTTATGAAGTTTCACGCGGACGGAGTCGCGGGCAACATTATAGTCTTTTTGCTCAAGATTGGCGGGATGGTTCATTAACCCTCTGTCATATTCCTATACAAACCGCGATTGTCAACAACAAAGCGACAACACGACACTTTGTTTACTACCGCGTTTTGTATGGAAATGACATTTTTTTGACATAGGGTTAATGAACCATCCCGCCAATCTTGAGCGAATTCATAATGGTTGTTAATATGACAATGCTGACGAGGATGCGCTTCACATATCGCATTTATCATTAGTCTCGTTAAATACATAAGTTTTAATTATAACAGAAACATAAGTTTTAATTATAATGCAACGTGAATTTTTAAAATTTCTTAAGTTGTTCATTTTAATATTATATTTCTTTAGACATAATTTAGGTTGAAATTACGTAAAGATTACCAAAAACTTAATATTACTCAATAACTTCAGAACAGACGTCACTATATCTATTTTTGAACAAATATTCTAACTGTTCTAAAACTAGCGCCTAGATAAAATCAGCATAAAATAAGTAAAACAAAATTTAATGTATTCTCAAATATTTTTCCTTATTTTGATTATGTTGAGAATACTGGATTTTAGTTTATTTATATTACTTTGGCCCGCGGCTTATTAAGTATTTCCTTACAAATTTTCATCCGCTATCTTATCCACTTGAGGGAAGAATTTATCAAAAAAATTTATAAAAACCCTTTTAGGCTACGCATCTGAAAAACAGCATGGTTTAACCCAACTTTACAATCTGTCTGAGGAAAACTGTAATATCTAACTGTACATAAAATCTATATAATTCATGATAGACATAAACCTTCTTCAGAAAACCTCCTTGCCAATATTTAAAACAGGATTAAAATCAGTTCATAACTTTTCGAGATTATAGCAAACATACAAAACGGTGGAGACTAGAGGACTTTGTAACATGCAGGTATGATTGTGAATGAGGGTTGACACTTAGGTTTCCATTTCACGCTTGCGAAGCCCGAATTAAGATTTTCTTTAAAGAATGAGAAAGTTATTTGAGACTAAAGTTTTCCTCTTCTTCGTAAGTATGCAGTGCATGCTTTTTAAGTCGCTATTTTAAAGGCTTACAACTTTGTTATTTTTCATCATGTCTAAAAATCTATTTGTCTCCATAGTTTTTCAATAAGGATAGTGTTATTTTAGTAAAAAAAATCAACATTCTCAATTCAAGACATAAGTGGAAGAAGCAGATAACTAACATTAAAAAATCTGCCGGATTTTGCGTAAATGGACGCTTTAGGAACAGAAAAATGATTTGAAATTTAAAAATGTGGTTTTTATTTACAATATTAATTAGAATTTTATACGAGAAAAATAATACTCGAAATTTGCAAAATGTTAGTCATCTTCCACTCGTATCTTCATTTATATACCTTTATATTCTGTTTTACATAATATATTTGTGTCTTAATGACATCGTCATAATATTATAATTTCCGATGAGTTCGTCCATCGAACTCGTGTTATGTCGACGAAGGTGAACGAGTGAGCCACTCTCCCGGGGTGTGATCGTGTTACGAAGTACCATTTCGATATTGCCCACCAATATTATTCCGCATCGAAATTATTACGTATCCATTTTAGGAGTTCATTTTTTTTAACCGAAGGAAGGACCCTGTGGGCCTTGCGTCACTGCGACCCTTAAGAATCTATATTGACTCCTTCGCATTAGAGCGCCGTCCCCAACCAAATGCTGCTGATAAATTGAAAGATGTGACTGGGTTTGGTGCCACGAATATCCTCTGCGGAGTATTCGTAGTGCCCAAGGTGCCTGTTCCTGCTCTGTAGTAGAGCAGGATAGTCTAGAAGAAAAAAGAGTGCATAATAATATTATGAATTACTTTTATTAATGATATTTTAGGGGGCAAGCGAGCCGGCGGATTACCTGATGGAAAACAACAAAGTCGCAAGTGCCTTGCCGGGTTTTATGAGGGAATAGGGAATGGATTTAAGGACAAAAAATTAGTTGGGCCACAGGTGAACTCACTCACTAAACGAAACACAAACATCACCTTTTCACGCCATTTTCTGCGTGACCGTGGTATCACTTCGGTCGAGCCGGCCCGATATCTAAACTATCACGATATCGATATTTTCCCATCACTATTCACTATCGACCACCTGGTCATCACTCGCAGGAAGTCAATAATTGGTTTCCAGCCCACCGCACCACGTAGTATGGCTTCGTTTTGTGACAATCAACATACAGGTTTGATGGATTCTTGTATGTACATCTGCGTATGTTTTCGCGACTACCTAGGCGCGCGTTTTTGTTGCCCGCGACAAAGTTTGCGTAAAAATAAACTATCCCGTTTTTACTGCATTTTTTGATTAAGCCCGGCTCCTATTGGTCGTAGCGTGATGTTATATAGCCTATAGCCTTCCTCGATAAAGAGACTAACCAACACGAAAAAATATTTTCAATTCCGCCCTAGTTCCTGAGCGCTAACAAACAAACTCTTCAGCTTTATATTATTAGTATAGATATGTACATAACTTTTTTATATTCCTTACGAGATGACGCTTGCAACTCCGTTACGCCGATGTTCGTTTATCGCGCGATCCGGACATTTTTCCGGGATAAAAAGTATCCTATGTCCTGCTCCGGGACTAAAAGTACCTATTTCCATATCAAATTCCAACAAAATCTGTTCAGCGGTTTGGGCGCGAAGAGGTAACTGACAAACAGATCATATCAATATTTTTATCGGTGACAAACTTAATTTTTCTAAATATTTTCATCAATATTTTTTGTTTCATAAAACTTGAATATTATTAAACTACCATTTTGTGCTAGCTGGGCCCCGCGGTGTTACTCGCGGCTTATAGAGCAAAAGCCTGTGTCAATCTAGAATACCAGCTAGCTCCATGCCAAGATCAAATTCGGTTCAACTGTCTGAAAAATTTACAAAAATATACGCCCACAAACTCACAAACTTTCGCATTTATTATTTTAGTCTTATTATGCTCGTTCAAAAACAGCCTGTTTATGGCATAGTGCCAATCAACTACAGCCTACAGGGTGACAGCTTTCGATCAACGTCAATGGTTTTTGAAATTTCATATCGGCATGTGTTTTGAGTATGCCTTCAAAGGCATTTTGTGCTGCTCCCATACAGAGAGTTAATGAAAATAAAAAGAAAAAATCGGTTTATTTCAGTGGCGTAGCGCGGGTATAGGCCGCCCGGGGCGAACGCGATGTACAATTTTGCCGCCCCTTTATCAGGCTTTTGTATACCAGACGGGAACCGTACATTTTCCCGAGTTTATCCCGGGGAAATATACGATTCCTCCTGGTATCCTAAATGCAGCCTAGACCTAGTAGCTATTTAACAAAAAAAAAATTATTCAAATCCGTTCTGTATTTCCTAAAATAAGCATGAACAGAAAACTTTTTTATGAATTAAGATATAAATTACGTGCTTTCTTTAATGGCTCCAAATCAATGGCTGTGTTAAGAAAATGGAATGGGCAAACATGGGCCCCCTAAAAAGTGCCGCCACTGACGACCCAGCACTTGCGACTCTTCGAGTGTTACGAGTGTCAGGTAACCCGTCTGCTCGCTTGCCCAATAAATATCATAAAAAATGATAATAATATATTCAAATGAAGTTTCCGTTAAGTCTAAAATTAGTAAACCTAGAGCATAACAAAACATAAATTTATTATCAAGTCATCGTATATTCAATTTTATTGCTATGTTTACATTATGCACCGGTATATAACAATATTTAATATAATATTGTATAGAATGGTTCACGATTTCAAATAAACTTTACATAATACAATACGTTTAGCTAGACCCACTTATTAGTATAAATGTCTATTGCGTTAAAATACATATAAATTTTATACGTCGTTTGTACAGAAATTATGTAAATAGTAAAATTTCGTTGAGTTTACGCTTTAGAAGCATTTATTTTCGGGCTTCGGCCCACCACATATTCCCACCACTGCATCTCCTGTATCGCCAGGATTTCTTGGGTAAATAAATAAATACTTGTTTAAGCGTTTAATGCAACTTTACTTCCAGAGAGTGAAATAGGGGTTTAAAGTTTCTATGAAAATAAAATGCGAGCAAAGCCGCGGGAAAAAGCTAGTATGACATATGATCTCAGGGAGCCCAAGGGACATACTAAATCTTTCTTGCTACAACAAAATTAATCAGACGAAGATAGGACTAGAAACTATTAAGAATAAAAAGGATTTTAATATCCTTAACCAACTAAAAGAGGTTAATTACATACCAGTAAATAGACCGATAATATAAAGCTGAGTTGTTGGAACGCGCTAATCTTAGGAACTACTGGCCATAATTAAAAAAAAACCTTTTTGTGTTGGTCAGTCTATTTATTGAGAAAGGCTATACAACGTCGCACTACGACCGTGCCGAGGAGTAATCGAAAAATCTTGTAAAAACTGGATAATTCATAAAGATTCAGTATATAGTCACGAGCAACAACTAGTGTAAAATAAATACGTAATAATGTACATAGTTTTATTCCACACAAAGGTATTGCGGAAGACTTCCGTTAATCCTTGGAAAAATTATAAAAGGTATGATTATAGTATGACTAGACGTCTAGCACATCCAGTCAGTAATTAGGAATGTATAAGCAGGTATCTGCTTTGGACTTGCTCATTTTATGCCCGACGACCTCAGTGGCTCAGTTGGTAAGCGCGTTGGTAGCTTAAGCCGGAGGTCGCGGGTTCGAATCCCGCCGACGGAGCAAAAGTTTTTCAATGTTCCTGGGTCTTGGATGTGTATTAAATATGTGTATCATATAATAAAAATCTTAAATATGTGTATAGTATAAGAGTATTAAATATATTTCCTTTGTCTGATACCCGCAACACAAGTCCCTCGGGTACTTAGCACGGGGCCAGTCTGACGTGGTGAAGCGTCCATAGATATTATTATTTAATACTATACATGTCAACACAAGTAGAGCTAGATCTTGATTGAATACCAATACAAACGAGAAAATTTATAGTTTTATTTGACTTAAGAAAACTTCTATAACTTAACAGGAAACATAGTAGCAGAAAAAAGTGATAACACTTGAGGTTGTCTATGTAATTTTTATTGTGTATGAAGCAACGCTAAAAGGCTTTTTGTGATTTCTATAAGCGAACGCCTCACCATCATACATTTGCTTTTTACACAAGAGTTTTAAAAAGTTATTCTTTAAGCGCTGCCACTTTTACAGTGAACTATACAGAGGATTCAAACACCCTTAAGTATTTTCACTTTGTAAAAGCTGACTTAGTAACGATTACTTATTTTCGTTTTTCAATTAAATGTGGGTCAATATCGTCTTTTTTTTATCAATTTTTGGCCTTTTCAATGATTAAAATGTGGTTTTTGCTCAGAAACTAATAGGAATTTGGTGACAAACTGCACGTACTCATCGGCTGATTCAGCCTTAGGCCGTTTGTCCACCGCACGCCGTCACCGTCAACAAGATTATTTTGGACAGATAAAATGCCACTATGATGCACAAATGCTATATGTTTAATTTCCCAGTGACATTTGTCTAGCGCCTATGTCGTCGCTGCTCTGTATTGGCGTAGAGCAAAATGAAACTTAGTATGTGTTAACTCAAGTCTTTGTCATACAGTATCGTTTTATCGGGCCAAAATGATCTCGTTGACTGTGATTGCGTGCGTTGGTCAAATGGCCTCACTACAAGTTTAAAGTTTTTACTTACAGCTTCGTTGCGTCATAATTTATCACATAGAATATACCGTATATTCCAGGATTAATTAATGTTACGTTCAGTCTCGGGACTCAAACCTATGTTCATGTCAAATTACATCAAAATCGGTTTATCGGAGAAGAGTTGGAAGACAGACGAGCATCATTATTATTTATAATCATTAATACACATAATAACTATTAATTTTATTTAGTATGAAACCGAAGGCCTCCGTGAGCTTCTGTAGGAGGAAAATATCTATACCAATAATATAAAGCTGAACAGTTTGTTTTACGCACTAATCTCAGGAACTACAGGCCGGAATTAAATTATTATTTTTGTGTTGGTTAGGCCATTTATCGAGGAAGGCTATATAACATCACGCTACGACCAATAGGAGCCGAGCAGTAGTAAAAAATGTAAAAACGGGATAATTTATAAAAGTTCACGCGGACGTAATCGCGGGCAACAGCTAGTTAACTATAAAATCTCTGTGTTCCGCAGTAACTTCTGTGTGCGCTGACTTTTATTAAGTAATTCTTTCGTCCAGCAAAGCAGGTTTTCCCTATCTTGCGTAATTAAGATTTTTTAGATAATTACATCTGTTAATGTCAATCTCAATTTAATTAATTTTACATTCGTATCAGCTAGTAAAAGTTAAAAATATTGATGTGATATGATAACAATACATAAAAACCGATTAACCATAATCAAACCTAATTTATTTTGTAATAAGGTCGATATTACTGATTAAACTGGCCTACTTACAGTTCAAACCATTTGCTCTTCTCGGCAATAGTATTACGACTTTACATAATGATTTATATGAAACTAGTACTATAATGTTAACCGAACCGTACATTTGTCCGCGACGCTTTGTAGCCTTTACTTAAATTACACCCAAAAGATTTTCAAAAAATTGTTTATTTACGTTTAGGACAACAGCAGAAACTATTGATGTAGAATAAGAAATAGTTAAATTGTATAATAAAGGAGTAGTATTTTATTTTTTAGGATTTATGAACTTAGGTTACAATTAATGTAGTCGTTTATAGTTTATTTTGATATTTTTACCGACTTTCAAAAAAGGAGGAGGTTTTTCAATTCGACCGTATATAATATGTTCTTTTTGGAACCAATAGTTCCAGTTTTAAAACGTCTTAACGAGTATATAAAGCTAGCTCCGATAATAGGTTTTACATAAAACTATTTAAAAAAATACAAAAATGAAACCCATCAAATGCATTTTAGACTCGTAAATTTTGCTGAATGAGTTTTTGTGTTAATAATTTTATGTTTATTATTATCTAACAAATTGTTCTTGTTTTCAGCTATGGTGCTACAAGAAAGCGATTTGTTTATGGACGCCTTAAACGCATCAACATCAAATAAGAAAGAACCCAAAAAGAGAAAACGAAGAATGAGTGGATCTAAAGATCCCACTTCTAATGAAAGCTCTCCACCAAACACTCCAACAAGTGAGAGCAAGTCTGTTCCCCCGAAATTTTACCAGGATACACTTGACGAAGAAGAATCAAAGAAAAAGACAACTGAAAAAGATGGAGAACTTCCTCAAGGGGAAGAAAATAAAGAGAATGATAAAGAAGCAGAACAAATGGAAGTTGAACCCCATACGAAGACAATTAATGGTCTAAAAGGTGTTCTCTGCTATCATAGACGAAAAGGACCAAAGAAAAGTATTAAGTGGAAACCTGATTCAGAATTAGAGGAAATACAATATTTCGAATTGGATGAAACCGAAAGAGTAAATGTAACAAAAACATTTACCGATATGAAACATTTAGAAATGATTCACGAGCGGGAAGCTTTCCAAAAGGCCAGAAATCTTACCAATGATGATGTTATGGAGGAGAAAACTATTTGGAGGAATTTAATTCTTGTCGACTGTGCAGATCAAGTAGTGGTTGAATATGGAAAGAATAGTAAAGAGAAAGACATCCAGGCAATCCGTCAGAAGGGGACACTACAGCCGTTATATTTCCACAAATCTATGATTCCAGACTCACCATTCGAACCGGACGTAGAGACTCACACATATTCCGAACCGACGCCGATACCCTTAGACGATGTGACTGGGAATGTCAGTGATTTTAGAAATATGCCATGGCCTGAACCCAAGGGACACCCACCAGCTAATACGAATCTCAACGTTCCAGCAATGTTCCCAACCAATATACCGCAATTTCCAAATAATTTTCCGCCTAGTCAATTTCCTGTCGGCCCAGGATTTCAAGGTCAACCATTATTACCCAGCGATTGGCAGAATAATGTACCTCCTGTGATGCCTAACGGTTTGCCAGGAGCCATGGGACCACCAGTGATGCCACCTAATGGAATGGCACCAGGAAACATTCCTAGAATGATGGTTCCCAATGAGAATATGATGCTTGGTCCAAAAATGTTTGGAGGACCAAACCCAATGTTCCCTGGCCCTCCTGATGGCTTTAACATGTCTCAAGGTATGTTCCCTGGTGATTTTAACATGCCACCTCAAGGTCCTCCTGGGCCTGACTCTTTCTCTGGCCCAAACAATTTCCGTGGTGCTATGCGAGGACGTGCTAATGGACACTGGAGAGGAAATGGTGGTTTTGATGGCCCACCTAGAGGAAGAGGTGGGAGTAGAGGAGGACGAAAAGCCGTTTGTATACATTTTCAAAGGAAAGGGTCTTGTCGGCAAGGAGACAGTTGTTCGTTTCTACATCCGGGTGTAAATTGCCCCTATTAAAGACTTGTCTCGGTTAATTTTATATGAGGTTTATAGCCCGTTTTATAAGACTGTTTGTAAATATAATGTATAATTTTGTTATTTGTTTGTAAATATGATACCAGGTAGATTATGTAAATGTAAATATTAATTTTGTAAATATAATATAGGCACATGCTTAGCGTAACATACAAGAGAAAATGAATTAAAAGTATTTTATTAATGACTGTTTTTGTATTATATCAAATTTTTTGGTTCTTGTGCAAATGTGACAAGTGCAAAGTAATACTAGATAGCTGTCTAGGTTTTTTTAATCTTTATTTTTTAAAGGGGTTTGGTCACTAAGTGACTAAGTCACCCCCAAGCTGTATAGGTTAATAAACTGAAAGCATTTTTCTAATAATATTATGTAGGTTGCTTATAAAATTATTGTGGTACGAAATTAATGATATTTGAGTTAACTAATATTTAGTAGGCATGTCTTATATATTATTCTTTTGTGCGTGTGTTTGTCCATGATCTTCTCCCGAACGACTGGACCGTCGACCGATTTTAATTTTTTTTTGTGTCTTTTATGACATTTGAGAATGGTTTAGATTCAACATTCACAAACCAAAACCGACAGGATGTCTGTCGGGTCCGCTTTTTAGTTTAAGAAATAATTACACAATAATTATTTAACAACAATCAATTCTATAGAACCTCATAAATATAAACAAACTAGCTTTTGCCAGCGGCCAGCATGGTAAAACGCGTAAAAATACTAATATTCTTGTAAGCAGGCATTTGAACCTCTTTTATTCGATGCACATGTTTGCCATCTGAGGTTATACTTGATTAAAAATAACTAACTAAAGTAAGATGAAAATGATCAAAGTATTGAGTGGTATTGTAGTAAATCAAATCATTTTAAAAGACTAACATAATATAATAAGTCACCAGCATGCCACCAGTGTGTTTATGTAAAGTGGAATATAAATTTAACGATTACAATTTCCAAAGAAAAAAAAATGGTATTAATTTATCGCAAGAAAGTACATTAAGCATAAGAGATAAGTAGCTGTAACTGGGACTTTAAAAATGAGACATATTATACATATGTGCGGCAGACGGCAGTAAGGCTAGTTATTTATGAGCCCCATACATTGTCAGAAGCCTAATTTCCAGCCCCCTTTTCCTAAGCAGATTTCCTCGTAAAAGTCCGGCAGCTAATTTGTAACTTTTCTGATGTTGATAGTGTTCTTCTCTGACTTCTCATCATGTGAGTTATTGTAGTATAGTTGTAGTCTGTAGATGGTGCTCCATAGAAAAATAATGGACATTGAGTTTATATTTTACCACAGATTATAGTATATTTATTTATATATTTTACTCTATGGTTTATTGTTGCGCAATGTCAATGTCAATTTAGGCACGTCAATCGAAAATCGAAATTAATATAAAACTAAAAATTTTGTTGTCCTTTATTCATTTCTTCTATTTTTAATTAATATGGACCAAAAGAATAGTAACAGGAGTAAACATTTTAAGATTTTTTTGTTTTGTTAAATATGTTAAGTATTTTTTGTATACCCTAAAAATATGGAACGTAATATTAAAGTGGTGCCAAACTAAAAAGATAATAACAAATCGAAGATAAGATTCAACGCAGTAGGTTGCATAATATACATTTTTATTATTCAGTGTTGTTTATCCGTTGGTATATACAGTCGAACAAAAAAATACGAAAAATGACTACCAAGGAATTGCCCCAAGACTCCCAAGGGTCTATTATAGAAAGCCAAGATTGGTTATTTACTGTTGTGGCACCTACAGTGGGACATAAGGAAAAAGTTTTCATCACAGGAAATACACCAGAACTCGGGGAATGGGACCACAAAAAAATTCTTCAGCTTGATAACAAAGAAGGTACTAATTTGTGGACCAAATCTATTAGGATTCCTAATTCTAGTGACGTCCACTACCGTTATGCCATATGTTCTGTAAATGAACTATCTAATGAGACTATTATACGTAAATGGGAGACAAATATTCAGCCCAGAGTTATTAAAGAATCTTTGATGCATCCAACAGTTGATGTGTTTGGAGAGCTTGATGGAAAAAATAATGTTGGAAGAGGATGGCTAACTTCTCAGACTTTGGTTCAATTTAAATTTTTGAGCAATTCATTAAAATTAAAAAGTCGCTTAGCAGGTAGACCAGTAAATATTAAAGTGACACCTGTAAAATTATCTTTTGGTGCTGATGCTACTATAGATGAAAACTCTCTTAGCACTGATACAGCTGACCTACAAATCCCAGCGGGAGTCAGTGTTGAAGTTGCTACATTAGACAATGACCCAGCAATCTGTCAACTGAAGCCTCAAGACCAATTTGGCCGTGAATATAAAACAAATGATGTATTACTTATCAATGTATCGGCTTCTGTACCCAAAGGTCTTGCATATTTAATAGATTTTTATTCATACAGCTCTAATGCTCATGAAGAAGATCCACCGTGTCATATAGGCTACACATATGTCTTGCCTAATATGTTTAAACCTTCTGAAGGCTCACTGGAACTGCCAGTCACCTGTAATGTCAAACATAGACCTCTTGGAACCATTAATTTTGAATACCTGATTATTTCTCCTATGGAAGAACACTTGTGTAACTTATCAGTATCTTTTGCAAAGCATTGGGACCCCACTTGGACTGGCCTTGAAGTTGGTCACAGAGGACTTGGTGCAAGTTTTAAAACTAAAGAGTAAGTCTTTTTATCCTATTAACAAGATGTTTTATTATATTCAATAGAAGGCTACACATTATTATAAATGATGTGGAAATAATTTCTATCTTAATTTATTTGTGGATGTACAGTAGAATCTAGGTTTGTTGTGGCATTTTTAATCTCATATATATTTCAGAGGTAATGCTATTCGTGAAAACACAATAGCTTCATTAAAAAAAGCTGCAGCTAGTGGGGCTGACATGTTGGAATTTGATGTCCAGCTCAGTAAAGATATGATACCAGTTATATATCATGATTTCCATGTCTGTATTTCAATGAAACGCAAAAAGGAAGTTGATTACAATGAGATGCTTGAATTGCCAGTGAAAGATCTGACCTTAGAGCATTTGCAGAAGTTGAAGGTGATCTGAAAATCTCTTGCAAAAATTATTATCATTACATTTTGAACTTACAGAATAATTCCTGAACTTTTTTAAGATTTAAAAGTTAGTAGACTAGAGACTATAGTGCTATAATGACTAGATTTTGTAGAATATAATATTTTTTGAGTTATTAAATTGTATAATATAATTAATTTTTTAAATCACTATACCTGCAGGTATACCATTTAGTGGAAGGAAGAAATCATGAGATTTTATTTTTTGATGAAGATTTGGAGGAACATCAACCATTCCCTACTCTAGAAGAGGCTTTAAAATCATTGGATGAGCATGTCGGGTTTAACATTGAACTCAAATGGACAATGGAATTGAATGATGGAACTTTTGAGTTGAACAACCCTTTTGACATGAATGTCTATGTTGATAAGGTACATGGTTATTTATGATATGGCAAGAATTTTAATAAGCTTAGTCATTAAAACTGATGTAACAACTATATTTCACACCTGATAAAAGAAAAACTAAGATAATATGACAAAATATGTTGTTCTAACTCACATTCATTTTGAAACATCTATATTTCTCAAGAGCCTTGAGTATATGTGTGTTAGGCCGAATATTGTTACCTTTTCATGTTTAGAAAAGGATGTTGTCAAATGTAATGTCAGAGTGAGTCCAAAAGTAAGGCTTGTAAGAGCATCATGTGAAAGTTGGAATAAATAATTTATAATGCCTTACAGCCTTTGAGTTTAGAGCCTTAAAAAGACCTTTGAGTAGTTGAACATGTGTCTTCCCTAATGCTTTTTCTCCTAGTATAATTTTGAACCATTTTATGTATGTTAAGGCACTTTTAACTTGTATTTCTTGGTGCACAGATTTTAGAGGTGGTCCTCAAGTATGGAGGAGAACGACGCATAGTCCTTTCGTGTTTCAACCCAGACATCTGTACCATGGCTCGAAACAAGCAGAACAAGTACCCAGTTATGTTTCTTACTGTAGTAAGTAATTTATCATCACTTTCATTATATAAAGTAATTGCATTGAGATACCTGGGGTTAAGAAAAGAAGTAGATATCGTTGACGAAGTTCTAACACCACGAAAGTCACTTTTTGGCTATTTCGGCCTTTTGTATAGACCACCATACTAATTATGGTGGTCTATACAAAAATCAATCAATTGTGTCGCTCTCATGCAAAAATTCAAATTTTGACTAATGTGGTGATAGAACTTCAACAACGACATGTTATGTTTTAACTTTTGCTTTTGACGGTTTTCAGGGTTAGTCTTGTAATAACCTAAAAAATTGGCCAAATGCGAGTTTGACTCGCGCACGAAGGGTTCCGTTCCATATTAGAGCAAACATAGGTAAAAATTGTATTTTTTGTATGAAAGCCCACCTTTATTATAAATTTTGTTTACATTTTATTACTGATTAGTAAAGTATAAATACAACATAGACTTTAGTGTAAATTTGAAGAGCCTGCCTAACCTTTTTACCTTTTGGGTACGGAACCCTAAAAATGTAAAATTAAAAACTGTAGAATGGCATAAAAGCTTTAACATAAAATTAAAATTTCTTTAGGGAGTTACCGAGAAATATCAACCGTATCGCGATCCACGCTGCCTGTCAATTCCTGCCGCCGTACAAAATGCCATCAGCTCGGACATCCTGGGAATCGTAGTTCATACTGAGGATTTACTGAGAGATCCAACCCAGGTAAGCTGGTCTAGCTTGTTTTGATCTAGGCTCGGTCACAACTTGAAATTTGGGATAGTGCGGGCTGTTTTCTAATTCCTTCATAATAATATTGAGGGAAACAATAAATTGAAATAATAGTCGCAGATTTTTAGTTTACGTAGATTTCAGGTCAACGAACTCTGCTATACTTAGGTCAGCGTCCGAAGTTTGTGTTTTTCGCTGATACGCTGTGTAAATATTTGTTAGGAGAATATTGCTAATGAGTTCTGACGCTAATCGTGAATTTCGGTGACTTTAACCTTGAACTAGTAAAACTAGGACGATGCGTATTCGCAGTTTTGTGCGGGAGTAAATAAAAATATGATTAAATTAGCTGTACCTCGCGGACTTTCCCGCTGTTTGTAGAAAAAAGTAAATTGTATATTTTCACGTATTAAAAAGTTGTCTGCATGTTAATCCAGAGTATACTTTCTGTATACCAAATTTTTACCTAATAGACTAACAAACAACCATTTTAGACTTTCATTTTATAAAGACTATTAGCAATGACATAGCACACAATTTTTTCCAGGTAAAACTTGCCACTGACGCTGGACTTGTGATATTCTGTTGGGGAGACGACAATAATGACAAGAATACTATAAAAAAGCTAAAGGAACTTGGCCTGCATGCAGTGATCTATGACAAATTGGATCAATACATCACAAAGGAAGTTAAGGTATGTCCTCAACTTTCTTACAACACTTTCAAAAGCAACTTACAATTTCTTTGGTCCAACAAAAAAAGCTTATTTATAAGCTAACTGTTTTATTTTAAGATTAGGAATTTCAGATTTCCGATCTTATTTCTTGCATAAATTATATGCGAGCCCTATGGAGTTTATTATAGTCACCACTTAATGCTAAGAGCATAATTTAAAAAATTTGATATCCTTTTTTCATTCATCACAAAGGTAAAGGACCTTTGTGAAGAATGGAAACAGCATATCAAAATATTTTGATCATTCTCTTAAGTACTAAGCGCTGACTAATACGGGCGTAGGAGTATAGGTCATCTAATGTTAAAAATTGACGCACTTGTTTTACTGCGTTATTTTGGGTTTGAAAAAGCTCTGGAAATACTAGGTATTATCGACAGACACAAGTCACAAACGTTTAAGCGAGTGTCTATCATCAATATTACGTTCGATTGTTTCTACTTAATAAATGGATTTTAATTTCCCGTGTGGTCTCGGCGGTAGCTTTAATTGTACTCGTTTCTTTAAGGATGATGTTGGCATCAAATATATCATATATGTATTTTGGGTGGGTGAAATAAAACTAATCTTAATTTAATCCTTTGGCGACGACAAGTTTTTAAATCTAAATTGAAATATTCCCTTGGGACCACACAGGAGAGTATATTCTTGATGGAGGCGCGGGAGTCCCAGCGCGAGCTGATGCGGCTGACGGCGCTGGACAGCCAGCCCAACGACGCCAGCTCGAGCGCGCCGGAGCCAGCACGCACACCCCACCCCGTCACCCGTCGCCAGCTGGACTCCACCGTCACCTCGCTCGAGTCCCTCGCCTCCTCCATCGAGATAAAGGACGAGCTCGACAAAAGCTTGAAACGAAACAGAGACCTCATCATGAAAATCGACAAGGAACTCCAAGTCAAAGAACAGCGCTCCTCCTTCAAGGGTATATTCAGCACCGATACCACCAAAGCCTCACCGAAGAAATCGCGCAAAAATTACTAGATTACTAGAATAATAAAGAATTGTAAATTTATGAGTACTTGTTTTAGAAGCTTAGTTGATTTTTGACTTTATTATTGGAAACCCCTGGAGGTAGGAAATGAAATTGACACGATTTTATATTTTGGCTTTTTGTACAGAGTGCCCGTTCTCTATGAAAACATAAAAAATATGAACAATAATATGATTAGTTACCTTTTGTTACGACATATTTGTTTAAAAATGCGGGGTAGATTTAATTTCTTTCAATAGCTTTTTATGACTCCTATAATCCTTTGTATGAAAGAAAATGTTGTATTTTTATTTGTATTATTATTTCTTAATATCATAATTGAAAGTGACAGTTTATATTATGTCTAGTACAAGCACATCAATATAATATTATATAAACCAACGATGGCCAGTAGAAAGCAAAGTTAAAATTGGTGAAAATGACAATCATTTCTCATTTCTTTACCTAACATTTTTTAATCATTCCTACTTTAATTTTTATTTGTAAACAGCTAATAGGTTTTCCTTTCATTTGTAAAAATATGAACTTGATATGACTAAATTCTCAATTACTGTTTGGGTCAAAATGAAATAAAATGCAACTTAGTATTGAGATTTGAATATAACCCTATTTCTGAATTATAACACATTAATTTTAAGACGTTCATTACGCTTTCTTGTACAGGTATTATTTATAGTTTATTTTTGTCATATTTACTTTTTGTCAAAATTATGTTCATAATTATATACTTACGAAAAAACATTATTTTTTATGCACTTTTTGTAGAATTTTAGTTGTACTATCTCTGTGATGTTTTAATTTATTCGATGGTACATTAACGTCGGATGTTTTGCACATCATGCGATGCGGTAAATGCCTTTCATATAAGTGTTCTTACTAATACATTAGGTCGTATAACATCGTATAAAAATGCAAACAATATAATAAATACGTATAACAAACATTTTCTTTTATACCTACTTTTGATTAATCTTTTGATATATATTATTCATATCGTACCGCGTAATGTGAAAGCATCCTTGGCATAAAACACGTAGGTGACAAGCCATCAACAAATTTGTTTCATACATTTTTGGTAGAGCCACTTATGTGTCCTAGTATGCGAGGGTTTTTAATATGACTATATTCTTCCACAATATGATTGTATTATAATATTTAAAAATACAATATTAGTACAAACATTTGTTTTTTATTGACACACACCTCCTTTGTAATTTTACCTTTTGTCTTAGAAGTTGGAATATGTACCGTTAAGTGCCAGTTATTTCAGTGTTTTTAGATTGTCAATTAACTCTAAAATATTTCTTAACATGTCTGTACATACTTCAGGATCAGAGTGGGCCATCCAAATGAGGTATTTACTCTTGCTTATTGAGTTTTGGATCATTTGTTTATAGATTTAAAATAACACATTATCATCATGTCGCACAGCATAATCTGCTTCAAAGAAGAAGTAAAGGAAAAATAACTCGCAAACGAGACTGACTGCCGCACTCAGAAACGAATATTAGGCCCGTAATACTAAGAGCATGATCAAAGAATGTTGAGATGCTGTTTTCATTCATAAAGGTCTCTTTAGGAATAAAAACAGCATCCCAAATTGTTGATCGTGCTTTTAAGTACTTAGCGCTGACTTAATCACTTAAATCTGTAAATAATTTAAAAATTTAACTGATATAGGTTTTAACTTTATCTCTATCTTGATTCAATTATAATAAGCTGTCATCATGTCATGTCAATCATACAATAACGTTTTTTAATAGGTTGTTAGTCGCGTCCGATCAGTTTGTTTTCAACTTAATGGAGGCTGTATATTCTCGCCGAGACACAGCGAGACCGCCCGAGTGCAAGAGTGTAAATGTTTCAACCTACCTCGTCTAGCCTGTCAGCCGGTTGCGAGCGTCTCGCCATGAGACTCCCGAGAGTTATCGGCGAGAGTCTACAGCCTCTATTAGAGTTAACATTCGTCTGTAAGTGCGGCAGTATTTAGTAAGAGGTAGGTAGATTTGGTCGAAACAGTAGTTTTGAGTAATTTTGTGTATCACGCATCTAAACGTCAAACCACCAAACTCTTTGTTATTTTATGGTAAGCTGGTTTCGACAAATAGTGCACCTAAATTATAGGAATTTGAAAAGATTTAAACCATTAATTTTTTTGAATTAGTTATGATTATTATACATATTTTTATGCTTCTCTAATATGGGCATGTCTCAACTATAATGCCAGCAAAATCAAACAAATCCACGGTAGTGTAGATTCGGTCGCTCTACATAATATGTACATGCCGATGTCCAAACAGCATTTTTATCTTTTCCATCAAAGCTTTATGTGATATAATATTATGATACCGGATTGGCCAGGCTATTTATTATTTTGATAAACTTCAAGTAGGTTTACTTATCACTTTTATTAAAGACTCACCATGGATTATATGCGAGTATAAATCATATGCGAGTACACAAGGATATTACAATAATGTTTATTTGCATTTTTTTAGAAATATTTTTATATGAAATAAATTAGCCTCTACGTTCACCGTAACTCTACCATGAGTTTAAAGCAATGGTTTTCATCGATACTCGATAGCGACTACTTATATTTTTAGTATGGCAATTTTAGTTCCACAACTCACAAGTGACCGCTAGATGCGCTGTAAAATATTGCCATAGGTACTAAGTTTACGTAGTCGCTATCTATCATTGACAAATACTATTGCTTCAAACTGATGGTAAAGCTACAGGTATTGGGTCGACTGCATTTGCTTACATTTTGTTTCTTGTCATACGTATGCCTAGTTGCCGATATAAACAAAGGGGTAAAAGAAAAACAGTGAAAATAAAACCAATTGGTTCATGTATATTGCGCATATATTTGGATTGTATAAGTTGGCTTAACCTAATTAAGTACATAACAAGTGTTATTAGGACGGAATTAGTTACAAGATTTAACGTCTACTAATCAACCAAAACCATTGTGTTATTCACAAATATTAATGAACTATCAGAGAAGTTGATTCATAAGCAGATTGCGGGACTAAGGTATTCGGTCGTGTTATGCTGTTGACCTACAGAATACCGCATACGGCGTTATGGCTAACACAGTATTGAAATAATATTACAATCAAACGACGTAGTTCCGTCAACTGCCTATCAATAAATTTCTTCAGTGGTACAAAATACTGTCATAAATTTTAATACAAAAAAACGACAATGTGTATTACAGAAACCTGGATGCGGTAGGTTTTTAATTCCCAAATACATTTAGGTAAAATAAGAAAATAATATTGAAAAGGAATTCAGATGTATGTAGTCTATATTGACAGAAGAATATTTAATATGGCATATGTACTCGTATTGCAAGTATAAGAGATTAGAAAAATATAGTACACATTTTTGTAGCTCATAATTAGTGGGAATTTAACTGGCAGTTATCAGCCATCCAGATATCCTTTATGCATACAATCATTACATTACGGAATGTATTTATTTTTACATATAAGTTAATAATGTATAATTATTTAGGTAACTAACTTATAAGTGTTAATAAAAAAAAAACAATATTTATGGCTCTTACAGGCACTTCAAATTTTTGAATGTATATTACATAACTATTTTAAAAACATTGGCACTGTATAAAAGTAATACATATTATACCTGCCACCCTAAAGGAAAAAGGTTACTTTGCAATATTTCTAACAGCAATTCATTTTGTCATTTTTGTCGTAAATAACTACTCATTTTGAAAAACAGAGATTTCACAATCAATTTAAATTGATTTTAAAGTAACTATTTTATCAAATAATTCCATTTTTGAACAAAGCACACTAAAACGAATTGTAGAGCAACTTCTTTGCAATATTGTTAATACGATCATTTTAGGTCCCCTGATTCTGCTTTTTAAAAGATCAATATTTTGTTGGAATAAATACTGCTAGTTGAAGTCTAAAATTTATGATAAGTAGATCTGACAAAAAAAATAAAAATATAATTAGGTCGTTATGATATTATATGTGTAGTCTTACCACATTAAGTATAGAGCCTGCCAGGGTCTGTGAAATAATCACTTCTTCCATTACAATATATTATTAAATAAATAAGTACGCTTAAGTCGGGTATTGTAAATAGTTCTATGTATAGAGATTTTAAAATTTATACAGATATATTTTCACAGATAAATGTATTAGCTGCCCATCTCGAGATGTTAAGAAGCTAGGAACAGTTCGAAATCACAAGGTTTAAAAGTTATGAAATTTTTGATTGCCTTTTCAGTAAAAATTTTTCACCTCGCATTGAATAAATAATAATTATCTATTGTAGCAGCTTTACAAGTCCTTGCTTGTTTGCTTGTTTATCATAAATCTATTTGACTGCTGTAACGTAATTACAATAATCGGCACGAATGTTGAGCGCTAATTATAATAGTTAGGTATAGTTGAGACTAAACCGCACTAGGTGTGGCACAAAAATATGTTTGATATGACAAAGTCTTTACTCCGTAGCTGTACATATGGAGCGCTCATCTGCCTCGCGCGTTGTATCGTCACCGCCCTAAAAAGGTTACTTTGCGATATTGCTAACAGCAATTCATTTTGTAATTTTTCTTGTAAATAACTACTAATTTAGCAAAACAGTGATTTTAAAATCAATTTAAATTGATTTTAAAGTTAGTTACTTTTTTAGCAAAATAATTTAAATTTTTGAACAAAATTTACTAAAACGAATTGTAGAGTAATTCATTTGCAATATCCTTTGCTATTTCGACTATTTTAGGCTGAGGGGTCTTAAAAATTTTGAAATAGCAATTTTACAAAGGAATTGCTATGAAATTCATTTTACTAAATCTTGTTAAAAATATTATAGTTTTGATAAAAAAGTCACTTCAAAATAAATTTGAAATAATTGATTGTGAATTTACGGTTTTGCAAAATTTGTAGTTTTTTGCAAGAAAAATGACAAAATTAATTGCTGTTACATTATTGCTAAATGACGTTTTTAGAGGGTTATATGGGAGGTGCTGGTGTGAATGCAGCTGTAACAGCTGTTACCAAACTACAGCTTTTATTTAGGTACAGGATGTTATGGAGCTTTGGCCTAGTAAAGTTCTATAATAATACTTACTAGTTCAAAATCCAATGATCTTAAAATATTAAAAAATATACTTAGAATAGTCTAAAATATGTTATACATTTGTGATAAAAAGCAATAAACATTTTTAATTCTAAGTATTAAATAATGATCTATGAACTTATTATAATAATTCTGTGACTCATTGAAAATTTTAATAAACGTAAACCATTCGCTTTAGGCATTTTTAAATAAAATTATTACTATAAACCTCTTGGGACTCAGCCAAGATCTTAACGTTTTCGCTTCTTTGTAGAATCGCCAAACAAAATGTATGGAAATGACATAAGGCGTCACGAACGCTTAGCTGTCATTTTATTTTGCGATTAAACAAACAAGCGAAAACGTTCACATCTTGGCTCAGCCACCTGAACCCACATGCGAGGTGCCGCGCTGCGCTGCACCACACCGCGCTTCGCAAGTGCGTTTCGAGCGTAATACAACTGCTGTGAGTACCTAATGCCTGTTTTCACCAACCACTCCTTAACGTAAAGTTTCCCCTAGCAATTTAATCTATTAAACTGTAATAATATCTACACTTGTTTAATATTAGTCCTTGGGACTAGGACACAGTTGGAATAGAATAGAAAATTCATTATTAGCGCACATTCAACAAATTGAATGTAGAACCCACATCGAAAAAAAAAGAAATGTACAAATAGGCGGTCTTACAGCTTTATGCGGTATGTGAAACATAGAAAATTTAATGTAACATAATATAAGATTATCCAACCCAGATTAACTAAAACTAAGTGAGACTCATTGTTAAGGTGTGATTAAACGGAGAAAAAATGTAACAAGTGTATTCAATTTCACTTATTTTGCTTTTGTCTTAATTTTTTCACTTTGCAAATCAAGTTGGTAAGTCATGATTTTCGCACTGTTAAAAAATGACCTTATATAAATATGTATGTATTTTAATGGCGTTGACGGTCACTCTAATAAAGTAAAAAGTATCTAACAAAATATAATAATAAATTATAAATAAAATACTGCACTACTATATTTTAATATAGAAGCTATTTTTGAATTAGTTTTATTATGTCCTAAGAAATTGCACAAAATAATTTTGCTGTGAACAGAATTGTAATAAAATAATAGTACCTACAGTTAATAATAAATACATACTCGAATGATTTATTATTAACGAAGTTTAAGTACAAAAATAGCTATAAAACCGGAACATATAAAATAAATAATAATACCTCAAGACATTATTTACATGACGCTCAGCGTGGACGGCAGTGTTATACAAAAAATCTATGGCAGTTGAGCTTAATCTTGCTGTGCAGAATGTACCCAACATACTATACAACATTTGATATGCCTGTATTATACACCTTATATTTCTGTAATAATATCTTATAACAAAATATTAAGTACATAAAATATCGTCACTATTATATGACTAAGATAACCTTAAGTAATACAAATACAATATAAGTAACATTCGTATTATCGATATGTTTAAATACTTACAACCATTTTGGACGGATTTCATTTTAAAGATATGCTCCTTAAACATTAATAGTATATACTATTTTGGTTGGGCAGCGAGAAGAATTTTGCCAATCCAGCCGGTGGCTTCGTTTTGAGATGCTCCTCTATGTATTGGCAGGGGCACACGTACTTATCTCCGTGTCTGCCGGGGGTAATGCGGTCCAGGTTTAACCTCTTCTTAACAACGTAAGTGCCCCAACGACCGATATATCTGAGATAAAGAAGCGCACCTCGTTCCTGCAATTAAAATTGTTCATTGTTGCTGATCTATTTCTACCGTTCTACCATTATAAACGCCTCTGGTGCACCGACGCTGCGAACCGCGAACCAATGGTGGACAGATTATCTGTCACAGAAGAAACATGACAACACGTTATGTTACATCTCACGCATTCCCTTTTTCACCGATGTTTCGCGGTTCGCAGCGTCGGTGTACTAAAGGCGATAAACTGTTGATAAATGAGACTTGCCAGAGTGCGGTCAGGTCAATCGAGTCCGCGTCGCCTGAGCCAGTCGTTACACGGAGGACAACAGGCGCGGGTATCTTTCGGTTCTTTGTTTCGTAAGATCTCCTCGATATACTGACAAGGGCACAGAGACTGGGCGAGGTGGCGCGGCGCCGCGGGGTTCCCGCCCTCCTCGTCTAACGTCCAATCGAGCCGACGTCGGAGGTAGTCTTTGCCCCAACGTTGAAGGTAACGTAGATATACTTGCTCTGCCATATCCTGCACATTTATACACCTCTTACCCATGATATTAAACTATATAGGCACTATCAGAATGTCAAAAATGTTAGTTGGAAACGTGTACAAGCTCTGTTTGCCATATATTATTGGTTAGTAACACCAAAGGATAAAAAATTCGATACTCCCCAAAAGTTAGTATTTTTACTTTTTACATCATAAAGGTACTAATACTTTTTACATCATAAGGTCATAAAATAATAATAGGTACATATGCCATAGTAACGACCTCTGTGGCTAAGTTGGTAAGCGCGTTGGTAATTAAGGCAGGGGTAGCGAGTAAGAACCCCGCCGACGGAGCAAAAGTTTTACATTGTCCTGGGTCTTGGATGTGTATTAAATAGGTGTATCATATAATAAAAATCTTAATTATGTGTACTATACGTAAAAAGTATTAAATATATTTAGTTGTCTGGTACCAATCGCGGGGCCAGACTGACATGGTGTGAAGCGTCCATATTATTATTATAGTTAATAATTTTTAAAAAATATAAGGTCCTGCTGCCAACTAACTTGTTTGCGTCATGCTGTTATGTGCGCGTACCTTTATTAACCTCTTAACCGTATTAATAAGTCAGTATTAAAGTTGTAAATGTATACAAAAATTATAAGTCTTAATTAATAATTACAAAATACATAAATACTTATGTAATTTAAATAAATCTATATGTCTAATAGCTATAATGGTCTCTATACACTTATAATTTCTAGTCTATCAATAGTTAACGTCTAACACTAACTATTCTAATTGTAACGGTTGCGATTCATTCGTCTCTTGTACTAATCTATAGACCGTGATGTTGATATGCTGATTTAATTTATTTACGGTACGTTACGTTATTACGTGTGCGCTAAACAGATCACGATCACTGCATGTACACCGTTTCGCACCAGGGTTAATTAAAATTTATTTTAATGTACATTAAGCCTTCCATATATTTTATACCTTCCATATGTTATAATTGCATTAATATTTATGTATTTTGTAATAATAAATTAAGACATTGAAGTCTTAGCAATTTGGTCTCGTTTTACCCTATGGGTATGGAACCCTAAAAACTATTAGTCAATCAACAAACATTAAAATATGTAATAGTATAAGGTGGGAGTGTATTTTTTGCGATTTGAATGGGCAAGTGCTTCGGCAACATTACCTTGCCTATACATATCACAAATTTTATTTTTTGCTTTTAGTGCTGCAGTGAATTCCATACATATAAAGGACACATGTACACCTTTAACACCTCCTTTTTTACATTCTGTATAAAGCATGATATGAAGATTTGCCCTCCCACTTTTACAAAGCAATATTGAAGTAGTACTTAGCCTACACAAAGATTAGTATAAGTATAATCATTCATTAAAAATTAATGTAAAATTAGGATTAGTTAGTATAATCATGAATCAAAAAACACACACAATGAAAATAAAACTATTAGTAAATATGATTACAGCAAAGCAAAATACTTATCTAGCTACTTAACAATGTTAAGGATATGGCATAAAACAAGCCTTATTATACTTTTTGTCAATTAATTGTAGCTATGGTTTTATCAAACTATTCAAGTTATATTTCAACATATAAATAGTGGCACTTGAGCACCTTATCAAGTAATAATAGTTATGTAGCAGGCTTTGGTAATCAAACATTTTAACCCCCTAAATGAAGTGAAAAATTTAAATACTTATACTAAAATTATAATAAGTAAATATCGAGTTTTTTAAATAACTTTTCAATTAATTGTGTATAGCTGAATCCTGTTAGCACCTACTTCCAAGGTTCAGCTTAATAACATTTTATATTACATACATAAACCTATTCAAAAAACTTACCTTCAAATGTGTTTAAAACAAACATACATTCAGAGTTTTCTTACAACTATCACACCTCTTGTAGCATTATGTTAAAACACTGTAATTTATAGGTACATTGTATTTTCATCATTCACATAAAATAATTGGTCTATGGTATTATTTATTAAATGAATTATAATAAAACTATAAAGGTAATAAATAAATATATATAATACATAAAGTATGTTATACCTGTTTTCTTGAAAGTCTTGTTGATTGGCTTCCTTGGATCACAATGTCATTAGCCGACACATCAAGTCTCTGCTCCCAGCCTTGCATAATGCTACGACCCTCCTCGCTTTCAATAAACTGTTGCAAGTGAGTAACACATGGCCCAGAATCAAAGTAAATGAAGCAAAGATTTACTTTGTGACAAGATATTTTTCCTCTGTCATCCAGAGCTAGGAGCAACTTATGCTTATTCAAAAGTTTGTTCACAGTAGCTAAACATTGCTCCAGTCCTTTAGACAATCGCAGTTTTATCCACATACACAAAAATATTGCCAATGCATTCAAAACAAGCCACACTACACCGAGAGAAAACAATGTCAGTCCAGTCAGGCCAGAAAAAAGTAGTGTAAGAAGGACAAGGAATGCTATGGTAATCCAACAAATTAAAACCCTTTTGTAGCATATATTGTACATAGTAAATCGAGCATCATTTACGAGTAATTCCATTGCATGAACATACTCCTCAACAGTTAACTGAAATTAAAACACATTCAGTCAGCTGTAATTACTTTCTGCATGATAATGAATTGTAAGAAAATTATATGAATATTGTTCTACCAAATTGGCTCTTATTATTTTATCCTACAGCACATTTTTGGGTTGTAGACATCGAATACTTACAGTTAAGCCTTGAGCCATTAATTCTTCAGGTACAAGCTCTGGTTTAAAACTAGCAGCAGTTATCCATGGCCATTTAGTATTCACAGGTAATAAAGTAACGATTATATCACCATTCGCTGCAAACAACAACAATGTTATATGAACTCAGAACAGGTAAATTTCTAACAATATGTGTCAATTAAATAAAAGTTGTAAGAATTACAGAATCCATGGCGATTATTGACATATTCAACATTTTTTAAGTTGATATTATGTGGGATCGATTCGGGTTTATCGCGGTCTATATTAACATGAACGGTTTCCGTTGTTAAAACAGCTGGTATTTCTGTTTTGGAAGATTCAGCACGCCGAGAATCGTTTTCAAATGCCGCGTTTGTTTCTGATTTAACGTTGTTTGTTTGTGCGGTTTCATCATCAAATTTAACCCAATTTTTCTGAGGTTTTTCACAACTTAAATCTCCATTTGATTCAATATTTGTTGATGACGTCGCTTCGGTATTTCCACTCATTTTTCTTTACATGAGATAATATGTTTGTTTTTAATACTGTAAAATAAAAACTTTAATATATATTAAGAAATCAAAATAAAATTTTTAATTTGCAACTAAATGCGACTTCAAAAATTTTTGGGAAATGAGAAATGTCAATCTGACAGCTGTCATCATAAATAAAAGGTTGGCTACCTGACTGTCATAAGTCATTTGAAGTTTTTCAATTCGGCGCTAGGGCGCTAAGCATCTTATCAGTTAACACTTATGAGTTATGATTATACCATTGCCAGTTTAAAGTAAAACAGAAAAGCAGGGATTCACAGCAGCAAGAAGAAAGTATGTAACATAAATAAAATTATTTTCTCAAAGTTTTTTAGTCTAGAGAGCTTTTTTTAGTCTGTAAGTAATTGTGTTCTGTCATAGAAGCCTTATACGTAGATTTCCTCAAAAATACTTCCATAGTCATTCGATCGGTGGTTACCGAGAAAATTTTGAGTCACTTTCATGAAAGATTCCCAAGCTGATTTTTCCAAATCGCTTAGTTTTTCTTTAAATAT
>JAOTAV010008293.1:0-28548 GCA_026546445.1 Cyclargus thomasi | reverse complement strand
GGCGGGGTGCGGGAGACGCGAGAGGGGTAGCACTTCGCACTTAACTCGCCAAAAAATAGGATCGCGTTCTATTTAAGTTAACTTAATCAACAACTTACAACTTAACTCGATTTTACCGTTCAAACGTTAAAAATAACTAAACTCGCTGATCGCGCAAGTTAACTCGCAACTTAACTAAACTGTAAATCGGCCCTTAAAGACCTCCGGCGGAAAAATGTTTTTGGAATCTTACAATTTTAAATTCAAAATCCGCCATTTTAATTTTCTTAATTTTTAATGTGCCCAGTTTCACTTGGGTTATTAAGACGAATCTAGCGATACCTCATACGTTAAAATCCATCATGCCTTTAAGGCATTTAGGCGCTCTACAAGCGTGCCAAACAATTATTATTTGTATAATTATACATATATACATACATAAATACGTACTCTCGAAAAACTTAACCCTCTTTCTGGCGCAGTCGGGTAAAAACTAAAGGAAACTTTCCATTTCTTGAAAGTAAAATTTAAAAAAAATTATACGGGACCCTGCCAAGTCACGCTCGACGCTACGCTTCTAAAACTAAGTCGCAATATCTAGTGTTTTTCTTTAATATTTATTGAATTTCTCTGCATCTTCGGAATAATCTTTTTTTAATATCTCTTTCACGCTAGGGCTCCAAGAATAGTAACGACACGAATAATGGTCAGTTTTATTATACACATAAATGGCTCGTATTATGATACTGTTCTATATATCGTGCGAGAATTCGTATGCTGTTTGAGAAATGTTTTTTGGTACCTATATCCATACTTCCATACCTAAATATTATAAATTCGAAAGTGTGTCTGCCTGTTTGTTACCTCTTTACACCCAAACCGCTGTACCGATTTTGCTGAAATTTGGTATGGAGATAAGGGAAGGAGATAGGATACTTTTTATCTTGGGAAATCCTCGCGCGATAAACCGATTTCGGCATCATCTAGTGGTTCCATCAATCTAAACCATGGATACACCGACCGCGGCCCGCCGACGGTAAATATAATTCTCGTACATTCGAAAAATATTGAATTCTATTTTAGAATAAAACAAAAAAAAAGTACATATATAAGTAATTATAGTCCTTATCGACTTTAATTACCTATATGTACTTCTGGCGGTCGACCCACCATCAGTTCATGTTTTGCTCGAGTGGGCCCCTAGTCCTAATAAGTCTGTGCATAAGCGTGTGTCTAAACGAATATCTTTTTAGGATGTTAAGCTCGAATGTCCCGAAGTATATATAGTATTAAAAGATATATTCGTTATCCATGTATCCAAAATGTTTATATCCGTACTAATAATATAAACACGCGAACTGTCTGTCATCATGAATGTTTCGGACATCACGCCTAATCCACATACAATCTTACCCGATTCTTTGTAAATGTGAGTTTGCTTCTTACCCAAAGTCTACATACGGGGTATAACAAAAGTAACTGATAATACTTTAGGGTTTGTATCTGACCCTTATAAAGAGTTCACTGTGAAAGTAGCGGCGCTGAAAGCAAAAAAAATGTGATTTGTATGGGCGAGCGCGCTAGCGATCTGAGTTTCCCCATACAAATCACAAAAATTTTTGTTCGCTTTCAGCGCCGCTACTTTCACAGTGATCTCTATATAAGGAACACCTACACACACACCCTGGGTTTCGTTCAGAGTTGAGCGAGTTTACCGGTGGCCCACTTTCCCTAATCTCCCTATCCCTATTCCCATTCCTTATTCCCTTATAAATACCGGCAACACGACGGCTCTTCTGACGTCACGAGTGTCCATAGGCACCGGCAGTTGCTTTTCATCAGGTAACCCTTCTGCTCGGTTGCCCCCTAAATATCATAAAAAAAACACCCTAAAGTATTATGACTTACTTTTGTTAACACTGTTTATGGCTTCTTGGCATATCCCAAAAAAGGCAACCCCCAACGCAGTCAGGTAAAACGGAAAATCCTTGTAGCTACTACGCATTGTTAGAACTTAGAATAGATAACGAGACCGATAAGAGCACTTCCTACTTAAATATTTACCTCTTTCAGCGTCAACTTGTCTTTGATAGATCTGAACGCGTTGTGGCTTATGTATTTTAGGTTCTTGTTGTGGCAGAGGTGCAGAACTCTCAGGCTTTTCAGCGGCGTGAATGTGCTGCGCTTGACTTCTTCTAAATAGTCGTTCTCTCCTACTTCTAGTTCTAGCAGGTTCGATAGGCCTGGAAAATGAAGACAGAAGATGAATTCTGGTAAAAATATGGCTCCACGGTAGCACGGATCGGTTCATGAATGCGAAAAATGACACAGATAAAATAAAACTTAATGTCCGAAATCAGGACTTGAGGACTTGAGGATGTCGCCTTATAAAAATGTAAAAGTTACTGAATACATACCCTTTACACTACATACCTAAGTTGCCGACAGCCGGCAGCCTATGTATAATGTGTATAGAAACATGTCGGCGACAAGTGCCCGAGCATGACACATGTGTCGAATGTTGCCGACAAATATCGGCAACATACGGTGGCTTAGGTGTGTAGGGCGCCTAGAGCTTGAGGACAACATCGTATATCCACGTCTTTTTTTATTACGAAAAGAAGGGTCTGTTGCACCACATCCTGATAAATCGCGGATAAGCTATAAGCAACTTTTTTAACAGATTCTCCGCGCTCCATCTGACAAATAACTATTGATAGCCTTTGCAGCACTTATCAAAAAGTGGTGAAACGGTCCCTAAAAGTTTATACGACGAACGTGAAAGTCTAAAGCTCGTACCGTGTCCGTACTCAGCGTTAGCATGATTACAAAAAAAATAAATTAAAATCTTTTTTCGTTCATAAAAGTATCTTTGTTTATGAAAACAGCATCTCGTAATTTTTTGATCACGCTCTTAGTTTCAAGCGTTGGCTATTTAAGACAGGCCTTAAAGACCCGGGACAAAAGTCTACATTCAGACAAGGGAATTATCCTTTCGAATGAGGCACGTACTTCAAAAGGCGTAATATCATTATTGTGATAGTCGTTAGCCTTGTTAGAGCCTTGAGTCTTCTGAACTATTTAACACTGACAGAAGCTAACAGTCAATCCACACAAGAATCCTCTCAAACGATGCGGTTAAAGTGAAATGCTAATACAGGGTGTAACAAATTTAAGTTATTATAATTCATAGTGTATGCAATATGTTACCAGATGAAAAAATCAAAAGTCCGGAGATATGATGATATCCGTAGGCATGACTTCAATAAAAAACGTTTTTTTGCAGATAATTTGAAAGACACATTATTTTTATTTTTACAAACTTAAGTCCTTAAAATGTACTACATTTTGTTTTCAATTTTAAAAAACATGGGATTTGCCAAGTCTGGCCACAATCCTGAGAAAAGGTAAAAAATCTTAAGATCTCAGGCTAAATCCTGAGATATGGTAACCCTATCCTTACAAGCAGCAGCAATGAAAGAGCAAATTTTTTTTTGTGAATTTTGTCCATAAAAAGTTAAAAGAATTTAGTCAGTTAAGTACACATGTTATACGAAAGTCACCATGACCAAGACCTTTTACCGCTGTTATTTGTTACAGCCTGTATAGAGCAAGATTAGTTGTTTGTAACTAGTGCCATTGTCTGTACTACAGACTACTGTCAGAAACCCAAAATTAAACCAACCAGAGGTCGCCCTGTGGTCGAAATTCGACCATAAATATTAAAAATATTAAGTTTTAGTGAGAAGCTAAAAAACTGTAATTTAAGACTTCAATTTGGCATAAAGATCTCGTTACCAGACCATTAAATTTTATGAAAAAAAAAACACAGACCATAAACAAAAGAGTGTTTCGTGTATGTTTATCGTATTATTTCAAAATATTGTAGTGAGTGTATAGTAGTGTGATTTATTAAAAATATGCAAGATTAAAGCATATTTTAAAATAATATAAGAATTCCACGCTCCTCTATATCAACTATATTTGGGACAAATTTCACGCTGTTACATTAGTCTCTCGTAAAAAGGGTAACAAAGTTTTCCGCTCGCGTATTAATAAATAGATAGATTTGGTTTGGTTAGTTAGAAATTAGAATTACACTGTTCCAAAAGTAACATTTGCAAATAACAGGTATGTTTTAATAGTCTTCGTGTTTAAGTCATCACAAAAATATTTGCTCAAAGAATAAAGCTCCTTTTAATTTGTTTTACTTCAAAAATAATTATTTAATTATTTCTCTTGATCAGTTTTTTCAATGTCTAGACTCTAAAAGAATCTACGAAAAATAAAGAAAACATGGTCGATGCGCACGCGCAGCTTTTTGTCTCATTTCGTTACAAAAAACTTCTTCGGGCGAAGTCAACGAACGATAATGATTTTTTGCCATAATAACCTCCGTCCAACAATGATATCAGTGTAACAAATAGCAGTTCAGTGAACCATTGTTAACTATAAAAACTACCTGGCTTAATCATTACACGTAATTGTACGATGTAAATTTATGCTTTTTAGTGTTCCGTACCCTAAGGGTAAAAACGGGACCCTATTACTAAGACTTCGATGTCTGTCCGTCTGTCTGTCTCCAGTCTGTATCTCAAAAACTTTCACAGAATATGTATTTCAGTTGCCGCTATAACAGCAAATACTAAAAACAAATTAAATTAAATATTTAAGAGTAACTCTAGTACCACAAACATGTTTTTCGTTGTTTTGCTAATAATATTTTGCTAAACATAGATTGATTAATTCGACGCGTTCCTTATCGGTAGCGTAGCGGTGTGACATTTTATTTTTCTTTGGAAAAACCAAAACCCTTTTTATAAATTTCGAACTTTCTTATAAATTTTTAATTTTTTATAATTTAGAAAAACGTTTTCCCAATTTTTTGCTCTGTACTGAAACGGATCCCTTCGTGCGCGAGTCCAAATCGCACTTGGCCGGTTTTTATAATATTGTTATTCTGTGTAATTATAATCGATGGAATCCGAATTAAACTCAAAGGTGTCTCACTGAATCACATAGTATGAACGCACAGCTCAGACCACGGGACGAATCGTGCTGAAACTTGGCATGCAGGTAGGCGACACAGGGTCGCCGTGTGAAAGCTCACACATTACTACTTTACGTGTCTGTAAAAAGGGACATACGTTCTATATATCTCGATATTGGACAGTGACAGTTAGATGATGATGCGTAGTATCATCGAACATAATCAATACCCAAACTTACATTTTGAAATAGTTACTGTTTTTATCATAATTATTTTTAAATTAACTGCTTTCTACCTACTACAAGTTTTCTAACGTGCTAAGTCGAAAAGGTGACCATTAAGAAATAGATTAACTAGTGATATGAAAGCTTATAAACATCCATACCCAATATATTGCAATAAATATTAACAATTTCAATAAAATAAACGTCATGGTGAAATCGCGTTCGCGGAATCGAAAAACTCGGTTATTTAAAGTATCTTAGATTTGATAAGGCTAAACCTGTTTTGGCAATTAATAGTCGCTAAAATTTCCATTGGCAGCGTTCTCGGCTGATATAGGGCCAACAACCCCACATAGATCTAGGCCCCTTTAGTGCGGTGCGTTGCGTTGCGCTGCATCCGTCGTCGCAACTGAGTGTCTAGTGCGAGTTTTTGTCTGACATTCGACAGTGAACGCGTTTCGCGTTTACTAGGGTTTCTATATGGGATTTGTACATGTGACCGTGAACATCGCTAGGTGGCGCTGTACGAATGCCATATGAAATCCTATGAGAACGCGAAACGCGTTCCCGATCGAATGTAAAAAAAACTTGCTCTCGGCACTCTGATCAACGCAATCAGATACACCTACGTTGCGTCGACGCACGACGATGCAGCTATGGTAAGCGTATACTCTCTTTGTCCTTCGTCAGTCGCCCCGTTGATGTGTCGCATGCGACGACGCAACGCATCAATGGGGCTTGTCATGAAAATATAAGAAAAACGTCGCAGCATCGACGCAGCGACGCAACGCAACGCACTAATGCGGCCTGGCTCATACGGGGCAACTAGTTAGTGCCAAAAAATCTTATCTTCCGTAATTATTTGGAGGTATGACGAATAGGAGAACGGGTTATGGAACGTGTGATTAAGGCCCATTTACTAGAGATGTTAGGCGTTCTTAAAATAGGACTTCTCTATCTTTATACGAAGTATGAGAGAGATGAAAGCACTAATGGACATTTTAATCACAAATTAACGTAAAGAGTGGTTTTTTATGCCGAATATTTACCTACGTGGTACCTACCTAGAATTCTTTGAATTTTCGGATTTCGCTTTATAGTTAAATATTATCTATATTCTAGGAATCTAGATAGTCTCTCGACGTAAAATCAAGAAGCTCCCGCGAATTCGTTCATAAAATAATCTCGCTACTCTATGCTCGCTCTATCACAGGAAACTTTCGTGAAACATACGTTGAGCTGTGTTGCATTTAGTGAGTGAGTTTACCGGAGGTCCAGCTCTCTACACCTCATTGTCGACCCTATTCCTTCAATAAAAGGATGTTACAGCTTACAAGACGTCCATGGACGACGGCAATTGCTCCTCTGTCCCCCGTCTGCTCGAAAAACTAGTATAACATGTTATTGTTTTTTACCTGTGGTCTACTCAACTCTCTATTTATGTTCCTTTTTGACTAAAAATCTAGAAACTTCTACGTCTACTCAATGTAAATCAACAAACGTTCAACTGTTTCCTTCCTACATTAGTACAGTGAGCGACATCTTTCTCTACATTACTAATCCATTTTCTTTTATTTCACTGTGCATCGCCCAAACGGTATTTCCTGTATGCCATACTTTTTGTTGTCAATGAAATTATAATTAAAATAAAGAAATCGGAGGAATAAACTAAGAACGTTTATTATCAAGCTAGATGATGCCCGCAACTCCGTTTAAAAATGCACCGCGTAAAAATTCGTTTACCGCGCGGAAATCGTACATTCTTCCGAGATAAAAAGTATCCTATGTCCTTGTTCTTGATCTTGTATCTCTTTACCAAATTTCAGCAAAATCGGTTCAGCAGTTTGGACGTGAAGGGGAAACAGACGGACAGATACACATTCGCATTAATAATATTAAGGATTATAAGTGTAAATGATATCGCTACGTTTAATTAAATAAGATGCCATTTAATAAAGTGAAATTGCATAGGAATTACATCATAGATGTATATTTATTATGTTACTAATCCCGCCTTACGTAAGCTGATTATATCTCTTCGACATATTATATTCAATGAAGTTAATGTAAGAATTTAATTATTTGTTTTAATTTTGGACAATTAATTATTAGCCTTTGAAACGGCCATTTTTGTGAAGATTCGTAATAAATTAAAAAAATAAAGTATTATAAAAGTATCTGGCGTTCCTGGTTTCATTTCGTTTTTTCAATAAAGTGTAAGAAATAAAGTTTTTATGTGCCTGTCTATTAATATAATATTTGTTATCTGTGGTGAAATCATAAGTACATCCGATATCTGAGATAATTACGATCTAATGTGTTGGCAACATCCTCCCCTTTATGTCCGATATAACCTTAAGCAGTTTTTGGTGGATTAGCAATTCTGCACTAAGCATGAAGCTGGCGCGAAATCTAGCGCGATATTTTTGAAAACTGCACAGCTCTTTGCGATTTTTGACACTCTTGTCTGAGAAACGTTTATGGAAACATGGAATTAAAGACAGATCGTAAGTGATACCAGTTAATTCATGGGCTCTGCGCTAATAATTATCACACTCCTAATTTTGTTTTGTATTGGCAACTTATCGACTCAAAGATCATATTTCTTTGAGTTTTGAGAGCTGCTGTGTCGTTGTAAAACGCTAAGACACTGCGGTGAGGCGCTTACCTAATTTTAAAGTAGAAAGTCAGTGTTTTAAATATCAATAGTTTGCTCAAGTCTCAGAAAACAATGATTAGTCATAAAAAAATACGTATATAGTCCTTCACCTATCCATTAATTAGGTTACCATTATGAGTGAAAACAGCATCTCAAAATTTTTTGATCATGCTCTTAGTATTAAACATTAACTATTGATAAGGGTCTCAGTATTTAAGCACTGACTTACACGGGTCTTAGTTTGAGTGGTACAGTACAAAATATGCACTTACCCACAAAACTATCGTCGTTCAGCTCTATAATGGGGTTGTTGTTGAAGGTGAGATACTGGAGGGTGCTGCCGACCAAGCTCAGGCTTTCAGGGACTGTCACGAACGCGTTCCCTGATAGGTCCAACTGCCGTAGATTGACGAGGCCTCTGAAGGCGTCCAGCGGGACACTGTCGATGGCAGTCTTCGAGAGGTCCAGCACCTGAAATGTGGTATTTGGTGGTAGGAAAATGGACTTTGTAGATCGAAGATACTGATGTATCGTAAAAGTAATGATGCAATGTTTTGTCCTTTTTCTTCAATTTAAGTCGCAAACAAATAGGCAACATTGTGAGACTTCTACTTCTGTAAACAGTATAAACACTACAGTGTTTTTTTATTACTAAGGGGTATAATATTCTTTTGACACGTATTGCAAAGCAATCATAAAGCATACTATTGTTGCTTATAGTAATTGGAAAATGCTTTTAATATAGTCTTTATGTTTCAACATTGGGAATATGCTCTTTCATACAATTTTTTTTTCGAACTTTTAGGACTTAGGAATTCTAACTTTAAGTTTCTACACAAGTTAATGTTAGGTCTATTGTCGGTTCCAAATAATTCATCGCGGAATTTCATAGAAATATTGACGTTTGTGCCAAGTTTGTGCATGAAATTTTATGCCAACTTATGCTCAATGGATTAGTCATCACATACCTCTAAGTTCGTAGCGCTCGACAACGCTAAAACAGTAACATGGTCCAATATCTCAATGGGATTGTTATTTAGGTACAGTCTGGTCAGGTTGGGAGTATACTGGAAGAGGTATCTGTCCAGGGAGTGGATCTCGTTGAAGCCCAGATTGAGAGTCTCCAACGCAAGGCTGCCAAATACTCCATCGCTGTAGGGACCTTGAAATATTTCGCTACGAAGCACGTCACCTGAAAAGTTTGCAAGTTTTGGGAGCTAGGCCTCCGGTGATCTCTTTTATTGGACTTTTTTCACATTAGACCGTAAATGCGTTTAGCGTTTACTGAGATTTTATATGGGACTTTGTAGATAACCGTAAGCATCGCTAGGTGACGCTGTACTCATCCCATATAAAATCTTAGTGATCACAAAACGCATTTACGCCGTTTCAAACCATTTTTCTGTGAGGTATTTCTGTCTGATCGTGTTGTAAACAGGTGACAATGTAAACAGATGTAAAGATAACGTGAAGCTCTGTGACGCACTTCTTCATTTGATCGATAGAGCTCTTATCTGTATGTAGTTGTTGTCAAACAACTACCAGCTATCAGACTCAGACGCAAGGTTATGACTTAGGTTGAGACTTAGGCCAATCCTTATAAGGCACTAACAGAGAAAAAGAATTATTTATTACTTTTCAGTTCATTTATCATTTTTTGTTGTGAAAGTCGGTTATTACTTTTGGTTTAAAATAAATTTATTTTCCCTTTTTAGTTAACTGTTAGTCAATTAAATAGTCAACTGTAGATAATTCAATCAAAGTGTAAATATTCATATCCCTCGATCGATTTTTCATGGATCTGTTTATCAGAGCTTCCGTGGCCTAGTGAGTAAGACTTTTGGTTCGCACTCGAGAGGGTGCACGTTCGAGCCCGGGTAGAGGCATGTACCAATGAGACATTTCCGATCTCAAGTACCATAATACGGTTGCTCATTACCGTGCTCTCCCACGATCAATGCAGGAATCGGAACGAAAGGGCCGGCTCGACCGGAGTGATACCACGGCCTCACAGAAAACTGACGTGAAACGAGTTTACCGGTGGCTCAACTTCCATAATCCCCTATCCCTATTCCCATTCCTTATTCCCTTATATAAAATGCCGACAACGCACTTGCGACTCTTTAGGTAACCCGACTGCTCGCTTGCCCCCTAAATATCATATAAAAAATAATCCACTTTCGAAAACAGGGTACCAAATTCTAAAAAAAAAACTTTAAAACAATAATTGCATTTGAATTAAAAAAAGATGGTAAAAATCTTAAAACACTCGTTTTGATGTAAAACACCATGGGAAGTACCAATTATACGGTTAAAATATAACAGTGCGTAGCATCATTATAGTGATGATTATGATGATGATGATATTGATGAAGTGACATTTGCTTTGAGTTGTCTAGATAAAGCTGAAATCTCCTAATCGCTATCTATAAGGATTCAAGAGTTGTGAATGTACAGCACCATCGGAACCAGGGTATACATTTGTCCAAAATCTTACTTTTTGGTTTCCTTCAGAATAAGTGAAAATCACTATATTTTTCATATAAATTTCAAAGAGTCCCCTCGTTTTCTTCTTAATCGCATCATCAGATCACCACTTTTATGAAAATGGGACCAAACTGCAGCTATACCCTATACGATACGATAAAAAAATCGAAATCGGTCCACAAACGGCGGAGTAATGCGTGATCAAACATAAAAAAAGTACATATATACGGTCGAATTGAGAAACCTCCTCCTTTTTCGGAAGTCGGATAAATTGCTACGGAAATTGAAAAGAAATTATGTAAAGTGTTTTTTCAAACTGGTACAATTTAAACAGTCTCCTTTGTCTATTAAAGGATGGTATCTTAAAATGCAATAATGTTTTTTTTTACGGTCTAAAGAGATGATCGGTTTAGAAAAAACCCACAAAACAATCAGTGGCTACACGACCAGGGCATCCATGGTCACGTAATCATAGTATTATTAAAAGTAAGTACTTTTGTTGATTGTTTAATCAGGTTTAATGTTGTGGTTGCTGGGGTAAAACCCCCGCTTATGTTATTTTAACGTTAATTTATTATCACTGACACATTACATCACGTTAAAAGTAGTTGTGTATCTTCGGTTCTGGTAGAGCAGCTCACAAAGACAAAAAGGCGCGCTATATTAAATTTATCTCTTACATTTATCTTTCCTTAGATAAAGGCCTCCTCGAATCGTTATCATCTTCTGTAATCTACAAGGTGTAACCGAAGTAATTGATCAAACTTTAGGGCTTGTATGTTACGCTTATAAAGAGTTAAATGTGAAAGTGCACCGTTGAAAGCGAAACTTTGGGATTTGTACGGCTAAGCGCTTTAGCGAGATGGGTTTGCTGGGATGGAAAACATCGGCACGAACGAATTATTTTGCTTTCAGCGCTGATACTTTCACAATGAACTCTTTAAAAACGACACATACTCACCCGCAAGCTTTATTACAGATAGTTCAACTCAGTTGCGCGCATGGACCTATGTGTGCGTGCGCTTGTAAAAACACAACTTTCATTCATGTGGCAGTGACACGTCAGGCGTTGTGCGAGTAAAAAAGTTGACGTACACAAACTAGGGCCGCGCGGCACAACTTAGTTGAAATATCTTTACTTGCTTTTACTACACTCTGTATACCCAGGGCCTGATTAACCCATAGGCTAATAATTAGGCTGCAGCATCAGGAGGGGCGCTTAATTCATATCTTTGCATGCACTGTTAAAGTAATTTGAAATAAAGCTTAGGTTGGTTAGTCTAGGGCGGTCAGAACACTTGATCAGTCGTTGTGTATACCTGATATATAGTTATTGCTAAGATCCAAGTATACGAGGCGTTGTATGTTCCTGAACGCGTCCTCTTGTATCTCCCTTATGCGGTTGTTTTTGAAGCTGATTGCTATTCTGCTGCCCGGTAGACTCGGTAGCTGCGTCACGTTTGTTATGCTGTTGTTGAAGAACGTTACCAGCACGTGATCTGGAAAGAAAAAAGTCAATAAGCAATTGTTGGAGAAGTAGAGACTTGCTCTCAAAACTCTTTTCTCTTCTCAAATCATGCACCTAGGCGACGGCAACTGCCTTTCAACAGGAAACTTTTGTTCTCGTTTGCCCTGTAATTTTATAAAATAGTAGGTGATGCCCGCAACTCCGTTGCGCCAAAATTCATTTATCGCTCGTGAACCGTACATTTTTCCTGGATAAAAAGTATCCTATGCCCTTCCGCGGGACTCCAAGTATCTCCATACTCAATTTTAGCAAAATCGATTCTGTGGTTTGTACGTGAGGAGGTAACGAACCGACAGACAGACAGAATACCAGTCCATACCAATCCATATTATAAATGCAAAAGCACATAATGTTCGTATGGATTTGTATGGACTAGTATTTAGCCGTGGCTTTGCCTGCGTGAAAATTTATCCCATGACAATATTTAATCGGAATAAATCGGTCTGTCCAGCCCCCTTAGACAAGTGGCAAGCGATTATCGTTTACGATAATCGCTTCGCTTGTATAGGATTGACATATTCGAACTCGACTAGATCACGTGACTTTTCGTTCGTCTATGTCAATCCCATACAAAAACACGCCTTGTCTAGGGGGGCTGAAATGTCATTTTTTATATGAGGGTTTAATGACCGCTATCTACTGCCTCGATTGACCGAAAACACTATATTCTTACGACAAATTCGTACCCAATATGGCGTGCTTATCGGACAAATCTGTGTTAAACACATACATGAAAGTACCTGTACATAATACATAATATGATATTATCACTTTTGATAAATATTGTTCCAGGTGGGATCTCCTTTATCTATCTTAGAGTAGGTTTATAAATTAATTACTAAAATATTATATTGGGAAGTGTTATAAGACAAAAAGTCTGCAAAAATCTTCGGATATACGAAAAAAAATTTAGAAACTGTTAATAGCGATAGTCCAATTTGATTTAGTTTTAGTTTTGATAATTTATTATGAGGTAAGTCTTTGTATGCTTGAGGCTAATTTTTAATGATATTTAGGGAACAAGCGAGGCAGACGAGTTACCTGATGGAAAGCAACTGTGGACACTCGCGATATCCGAAGAGTCGCAAGTGCGTTGCCTTTATAAGGAAACAGGGTATTAGGGAAGTTGAGCCACCGGTAAACTCATTCACTTAGCGAAACACAACACAACGCTGTTTCTCGCCAGTTTTCTGTGAGGCCGTGATATCACTCTGGTCGAGCCGACCCATTCTTGCCGAAGCATGGCTCTCTCGAAGGATGGGTTTCCCACGACAATGAGCATCCGTATTATGTACTTGAGATCGGAAAATGTCTTATTGGTACACGCCTCCACCAGGGTTTGAACCTGCACCCTCTCGAGTGCGAACTAAAGGTCTAACCCACTAGAGCACGGATACTTTGAATATTGACCAGATTTCTGAAATTCTTTCATCATTAGAAGCTACATTATCCAGGATTGCTGGAGGCATATTATTTTTGTTTTGAAATTAATGTATAAAACATCAAACCAAGAGGGCACGGAGCAGCTAGTTGCATACAAAATTCAATTATCTTTAACTAGTATATTCCAGTTTCGCTCGCGTAGAATAAAAAAATCGTGTAAAATACGAATATTTTTGGGTAGTTGGATTTTTTTCCAATACCATAATTAACCGAGTTCTTCTTCTACTTTTTATTATCCTTAGCTAAGTTTATGACAAAAATCAAGTCAGTAGATTCGTAAGGGCGCGAAGAAAGCACAATCAAGCAAATAAACAAATTTATGGTATTATGGATTTTATATGTTAAAAGTATAAAATCAAAATCAAAATCTTTTTATTCGAAATAAGTACACTTTCTGAACGTCGACACTACGGTGCCTACCACCGGTTCGGGAACTAACCCGGCGAGGAGTAATGGCGTAAGAAACTCGCGACTCGCGTAAGAATCGATTATATATACCTACTTATGTTATCTTTCATTGTTACTGTATAATCTGTCATCAAAAACCGCAAGTTTGAGGTTTTGTCATATTATGTGTTCAATATTAGCGGCAGTTACATTTCGTGTGGCCATCCTAATAAATAAACATAATATTTATTATTGTTACATCGAGTACTTGTCGTCTCAGCCTGAATTGCATTAAATGTTACGTGATAACTTACTACGTTATTCAAAATGTGTTCCCAAGCAGAATTCGCTCGCTTTAGATATACCTAACTTATGCTGATGCATAGTCTTGAAGTAACCAAACAAGATATCTATTTACATACTGCATTATAAGCCGGACACACATTATCCGAATTTCTGCCTAGAAAAATTCGGATGCCTGTCGGATAGTTTATGACAGGATACATATATACATAGGATATTAAAACCTATTGGATAGTCTGCGGGGTCCATAACAAAACATATGAACAGAGTGGGCATTTTCGGCGGGGCGTCCGAATTTTCTGGACAGTAAGTCGGATAATGTGTGGCCAATACAGCCAATTATTAATAGAAAACTACCTGTGTCGACGGCGGTAGTGACTCGCTCCGGCCAATCCGGTACCTCATCGATGTCCCGCCGGGAACAGTTGAGCGTCAGATTGTTGACATCTTGCACGGAGACGTCGCACGGTCGGCCCTCGCCCCGTGCACAGCTCGCGTATACCACCACACTTAATATCACTAACACCTACAACAGAGAACACTTATGTAACCGCTACACATCCACACATCCACACACGACCACACTCCTACTCACACCGTGTGCGCGCTGAAAGTGCATCTTCGACCGATTCACGGGGGCCACTGCACCGCAGCCGCGCTATAACACCTTATCTTATCAGCGAACACCGTATCACGAAATGTCATCGGCGCGCCCCTTATTGGTCGCCCGTATCTCGGGAGCGCGGCGTCTGATCTGACGTTTTCCGATTGCAGGAGGTACTGAGCATCACCGCGGCGAAGCTGGAGGAGATAATCAAACCGCTGGGCGACTACGAGCGGTACGAGGTCGGCTCCCCGGACTCCACCGAGGAAAAGAATCTCGAAAGCCGGCAGGCGGCCGTCGCTCTGCTCCAGATCAAGAACTACGACCCCAGCAAGTATACGAAGCCGGTGGAGCCGCACATCACCTTCAACAGCGTGCCGAGCCTGCCGCCCGCGGACCGCGCGCGTGAGGTTATGCACTGCAACGCCGTCATCGACATTATAAGTAAGGCTGTGGCGGTCGCGCGCGAGAACGATCTTCCGGCCGAATATGAGGAAGCGCGCCAGGAGTACGAGGAACAGTACTACGCGCCGCAGGTCACGAGCCCCGCCAGCGATGACAACAAGGAAATCGACCTGTCGTTATACTCGAAAGCGGAAAGCGAGCCGAGCGACCGACCGGAGAGAGAATACGCCGCGCCCCGCCCGGCCAGCTTCGCGGACGAGTACAAGCACCACGTTTTCGGCAAGGGCAAGAGGAAGGAAGGCGCGTACGAGGAGTGCAGCCAGAGCAGCAGCGGCTCCGACCCCGACAGGCTGCAGATGGATATATCGGAGATGTCTCAGGTGAGGATACCCGTTTTAGGCGTACCATGTTTTAGGGCTAGGCGAGGCATGACAGGTTTTACGAGTGTGGCTCAAGTAAGCGAGCTAGCAAAGCTGAAATTTTATATCTATCTAGTTATTCCGTCAGCGACTGTTACAAACATGCCAGCTCTTACGTGATTATCCATTTGTAGACAACACTTTCTTTCTAGAGATTTAAGGTTTACATAAAAAATCTGACACTTATGGTCATACTAAGCATTTTAGTCTAGGTACAAGGAAACCACTACATATTATAATATTAATTAGTGTTTGGATGTCCGCATATGATTCTATTAATACCTGTTACCTAAATGTTACTATTTTGGTGTATTTGTACGAAAATTAGACAACCAAATAAGGCACACCGCACAACTGAGGCAGTGTGTTTGCACAGTATGTTGTGACATGTAATTCAAAGGCTACTCTTGATTACGTAGTAAGCGGGTATATTCGTATTTTGCTGCTAACTTTAAACCTATCATAGCCTATTTAAAATAAATTGACACGGAAATTCATACAAATTTTGATGTTTTACATGAAGGTCTTCACTAACTTACCGTCAATGGAGTATAAAAAAACAGCTAAAAATCGATAACAATCGTTATCGATATTTTAGCTAGATTTCTGTTGCTGTTTTCGGACAATTTCTTGTTTTTTTTTTCATTTTTATCAAGTCAACTGTCCACTTAATGTGACCGTGTTGTAGGCATTCTGCAGATTACCTAGTTAATGTGCGAACAGATATAATTTTTCGCACTTGACCTGATGCAGTCAGGTAATCTGCAATATACCTAGTTAATCTGCGTACAAAGCGGTTATACGTACTTTAAAGGTAACATATGTACTATTTAGGACGATCCGGAAGAGACTCAGTCTGTGCCTTCTACGCAGTCGTCGCCGAAGCCGCCGCACGAGAACGAAACCGACAAGGAATCTCTATGGCAGGCTCTACATAAACAAAACGGTAATTTACTATTGAACATTAAACTGTTAAGTTGGCCTTTAGAACTGAGCGACACTGACGCAGCAACTGTACTGTGCCTTTAAGGTTACAGCGTCCTTGTGACGTTTACGAATGTAAATGTGAATTTCTTCTTATCAAAAAAATTCGGACACCATATAAAATTCCGTCAGAAACGTGCGTGTACGGGGTGTATATGAATTGAAGACAAGTGGAAGAAGCAGATAACTAACAGTAGAAAAATTCCCGGATTTTTTTCGTTATTGGACGCTTTTGGACCCGAAAATTTGAAATTAAAATAATGTGGGTTTGATGTGTAGCTAGATAATGAAATAGTATATGAGTATATACTCGAAGGCTCCAAAATGCTAGCTGTCCGCTTCTTCCACTTATGTCTTCAATTATGAACTGTATGTTCGGGCGGGGCATCCGAATTTTTCTTATCAGAAATTCAGATAATGTTGGGCCGATGTTAATGTCTAATGATATACCCAGAATTTCATACATTTGAACAAATTTTTTTTAATGTTCAAAGGCCTCTTTAGCCACTTAGACTCAAAGACGTAAATACTCTTCATTAACAAATATTTGTTTTGTCTCATTGCGTGTGTTTTTTACTGCGTAGGTCGCGGCGGTGAAGCGACGCAGCTGCTGCGGCGGCTGATCAACAGCAAGCACCTCGGTATGACGGTGTCGCCGCTGCGGGCGCCCGCGCCACCGCCGCCGCCCAACGGACTTATGCCGGTAAATGTTTAAACGAATGTGTGCCCGAAAATCAAGTTGGCTTGGTTACTTTGTTAAAGCGTGAAGTACAAACAAACATTCGCATTGATAATATTAGTATAACATACTAATATTAACGTATTTTATAATATAAATAGAGAAAAATATATGGTAAACAATTTGAATATTTTGCCACGTCGACTCGGAGAAATGAGAATGCCAAAAAATGTTTTTGCATGTTTTGCCGCGTTAACACAACACATGCGATAAAACTCAATACAACTCTAAATTGGTATTTTAAAAACATATTTGCTAGGTAGTTTGTGACCGCAACTTCGATGCACATAAGGTGGTGAGAAGTATCCTATATGTTGCCTAGACCTAATAGCTATTAAACAAAATAAGAATTATTCAAATCCGTCCAGTAGTTTCTGAGATTAGATCGTACAAACAGACAAACAGATATTTTTTTTTATATAATATGTTCTATTGCTGTTCCTTAGCACCCCCACATTGATTATTTTGTAAAAATATTAAATGTACAGACAATCCAATTTTCCTGTTTTATTATATGTATAGATTACTCAAATGCGGCCAAAAGCAAACATTAGAATCAATGACATTTACCCGCATTTCGTGTTTATCTTGCAAGAACCTAAATGGGTGAAACATTTTTTTGTACCGCAATTTCTGCCTTTACGAGTTATAATTACTAATTACTAATACCTAATTTAAATCTAATCTTATACACATTATCTTAATACCTGCACCAATATTATAACTGAGAATTTCAGAAAAAAATACTGTTCTTATATGTTTACAAATAGTTGCCTGGGGACAAAAAATGATCCAATTTGAGTGAAAACATGGTTTTGTGCCCTGGACCACCGACTTTACACATAAAAATGTTTTGATTTAGTATTTATTTAGTATATAATCGTTAATTAAGATATTTCATAGACTATCGAATAAGCTTATTTTATTTTAAAATACGCTGATTGACTTTTTATTTAAAGATTTGTCTAGGACAAGGAAAAGTTGATTCACCCAAATACATAATGTGAACATTTAAAAGATGACAAAAATGAGCGATGATAGTGTTTCGCGGTATCATGCAGTCGATGACTTCACAACTTTACCCAAGAGATATTGTTGTGATTGTTTTTATTCTAGGAAAGTGGTACACTTATCGTTAAACAAATAGCGCAATTTACATACTGCACACCTGTAACTTGTTTATTTCAGTACATTGTGTATTGAAATAAACAAGTTTCCTCAAATAAAGCATCAGGGTTTATTGCTTGAGCGAGGCCACATATTGATTTATAGTTTAATATATCGTTTTACATATTATATTTTTTTAATTTTAAGTTTATTTGAGTCTGTCTGTCATTGGGATTGTAGCATCCATACGGGTGGACCTATTTTGATGTAACTGTTTAGTTGCATGCGACACCGCGACTCAAATTTTAGTTGTATTCGTTTCGTTTTTTATATCGCGAAAATCCTTCATTGCGTCACCTCACTCAAGACGTCAAAAACACAACCTGAAGCATGAAAAGTTAACGTCAAAATATATATACCACTTCTGTGACTTTAATATGACATGGTTTTAACCTGCGCAATAAAAACGAAACAAACACAAATATATATGATTATATTCCAAAAAGGACTGCTAATCTTTAGTAGTTAAACACTGTTTAAATATTTGCATATATAAGGGGGCAAGTGTCAAAGATATTTCCGTTGTAACGACGCTTCGCACTGGAATAGTGTGGCCTCGCCCTTATTCGTAATTCCGTCGACCCTTATTGTACTATTGTTGTGTGTTCATTTTCTATATATTTATTGTGTGTTCATTATCTATATAGTAAAGTTAAGATAATAATAGATAGCTTATTTATTATTATATTTTACCTCTGACAAGCTATCTACACTAATAATAAGGAAAAGATAAGCATTTTTGTTCGTTCGTTACCAACACAAAAAAGTCTGAGCCGATGAAATTAATACTTTCTCCATTGCTAAATTACCACCTGATTGACAAAGGCCTTTTTTTAAGATAATGTTTCTTAAAAATCAAGGTTGTTTACTCAAACTTCAATGATTTATTTAAGCCGTGCATTATACTAACGAAAGGATATGCTGCAGATACCCAAAAACAGGTCAAGTAAAGTACCCTGTTTTTTGTTACAGTAAGAGAAATCGGAACTCAATGCTGTGCTTTTTTTTTTTTACTCTTTACATACAAATTAAATACATGTATATATAACATAACAAAAAAAAGCTAACGCATAAAATTATGTAAATTATGCGCCTATTATCTCATAAAGATAATAATTATATTTTCATTGAATCTAAATATTATCGTGTATAGCCGATTATAATTCAGATACTCACTTTCCTTATACCTTGAGGTATCTCCGGAAACGACTGTAAAACGTGTACAGTTAAGTATCTGTGTTTATCCTGTATTCCATGTTAGTCTCTCCTTGCAAGGGAATCACGTATTGCTATGTTATTGACAAGAATGCCAGTCGGAAAAATTTAACTTTAAACTTCTTGCTCCTTAGCGTCGTTATAATGTCCCTTGGCGGTCGTTAACACGGAGAGGCAACTAACATTGTGACACGACAATTCTATACGTATTGGCTCGCATTAAGAAATATTTTATACAAACTTTAATCTACTTGGAAGTAGAATTTATTAAGATATTTTCTTAGCAATTACCTATGCTATAACATCTACCTGCATGTTAGTATAAAAATCTGTGTAATACATTTTTTAACAAAATATTAAATGTCTGTTTAAGTCTAACCGGTCGACTTTTAAAAAATAGTTTACTTTCATGCAATAAAAACCAGAGACTCTGATTACCTTTTTTAATTACTAATTTAGAACGGAGAGTGGACGCACACGCGCGCGGCGCTGGCGGGCGCGAACGCAGGCGGCACGGCGCGTAGGAAACAGAGCTGCCCGGCGCGCGCGCAGCCCGCCGCCGAGCCCGCCTGGCCCATACCTGATACCGTAAGTTAGCCGCAACCCTATAGAATGAAAACGTGGCAATTTATTTGTGCCTTTGCTTGTCACTGAAATCCTCTCAAACGACTGAACCGGTTTTAATTTTTTTTTGTGTATGTTCTAGAGGACTTGAAATTACTTTAGATTCATAAATCAAGACCGGCTGGATAGTGGACAACGTCTGTTGGGTCGGCCAGCTTTAAATAAATACACAATAATTTTAATCGCAAAACAATTACTAAGAACTTACTACTGTATTACGAAATGGCCTATAACATTTTACCGTTCGATATTTGCATTCTCGTAACAGGAATGTAGTAATAAGGGTTTAAAATATAATACAATCAAAATTTCAACGTATATTTCAGGAGAACACCGCTGGCGGCGCAGGTGCAGCGGCTAGCCCGCGCGGGCCGCGGGTGGAACTGTCATGCAGCAACTGCGGCACGCACACAACGACGATATGGCGTCGCGACGCTCGCGGCGAGATGGTGTGCAACGCGTGCGGGTTATACTACAAGCTGCACGGCGTCGCGCGACCGACCGCGATGCGGCGCGACACTATACATACGCGCCGCCGCAGACCGAGACACGACGCTAAGCACTCTCGATCCAGTACGTATATATAGCTTATTTTGTAATTTTTGTACAGCTGAAATTTGAAATATTTCACTTCAAATTCATAAAATGTCGGAGCTCAACATTATAAGAGTTACCAAGACATTTTCCGTAGCATCTGTAATATTCTATATCTTTATAAGTTGCTTCTGATATAAATTTTTATGTATAATAGTCCGAGTGTTTATAAATTACTTGTTTTATAAAAAAAATTAAGTCGTACACTACCAGTTTTTTTTTACGAAGCCCCTAGACTAGAAAGGTCAATAACAGCCGGCTGCCAATATATTTAATTTTGGTTTCGTCTCAAAGAGTCGCGTCGCTCCGGAGGTACTGGTGGCGGGGGCGGGGCCCCTTGCGAAGCGGAGGAGGGCGGCGCGGAGGAGGCTGTGCTAGCGGCGCTACGTCGACAGTTGCAGCCCAACCTACTAGCCGCACTACACGCGTACGCGCCGCGCGACCAACCCGCACAGGTACGATATCTTGTACGCACGTATACAAAATGGCCGCCTATATGCCATTTTTCACGGTCGATCCTAGCAGTGTTACATCTACAGTTGCAACCTAACCTGCTAGCCGCATTCACGCGTATGCACCGTGCGACCAGCCCGCACAGGTACAATATCTAGTAAACAAATGGTCGCCTATAGAAAAACTTTGAGTAGATTGTAAAATTTACTGATTCAATAAAAATCAAAAAGTACAATTATTAATATAGACAAAACAATGTTAGCGAATAGAATTTTGATAGTAGCTGGTAATGCGCAAGGTCTACCCGTGTCCCGCACCTTCGTCGTCTTATCCAGGTAGATTCCAATATGTAGTGATTGGACAGAAATGCCTCTAATCGACTAAATAAATTACAAATTTTGTCGTTTCTTTGGTCAATAGTAGAAACTAACTCCAGCTTTTTTCTGCAGGTAGGGCGCAGTATGCCAGAATATGACGATGCACCGTTAAACTTGGTGGCGAGTCACGTCGCCGCTGAGGAGACGCACTGACCGAGCGCGTGCGACACCACCCAGTTACCCACAGATACCATATAGATTTACACTGACGCTAAATAGAATCGATTCCGAATCGATTTTATTTACGGTTTGATCGAGTGAAACTGACGCAAAATACAAGCGATTACCAATCGATTTACGGTTTAATCGAGTAAAACTGGAATCGATGTCTGTTTACTCGATTAAGCCATTCTATATATTCTAAAGTTGGAAGGAGATGGCACCTGTTGAGTTAGAAACCTTATTATTTTAAAGTTGGGCCTACACCGTGACTGTGATGTCCCGATTCAGGCTACATCTCTCTCGCTCGGGAGAAGTGGGACCATAGTATCAAAGATTTTGATTCAAGAGTTGACGGCTTAACGTCATTTGGGCGAGTTATGTCAACTCAAAGTTAGCTGTGATCTGTCAGCCGGACAAAAACGCGACCCTAAATACGTAGGTCTGCCAACTGACTATGAATCATCTTCTCTGATAATACATTCGCACCCTCATTTTAGTATTGATGCAGTGCATTAAAATATAGTTTCCGGTTGTATAAATAATGGGCATTACATATAGATAGTAAAGAATCTAAGTGCGCTTAGTCCGTGATCGGCGGACTGCCGTTATGATGAGATATATTCGTCTCACTCACACAATGAAAAACTCGAATTTCGGAATCTTGATTAGGCACCATACCTTAACCTGCTTACTTGAAAAATATTTTAACTCTCCTAAAATTCCGAATTGAAGTATAATTTTGACGATTAATACAAGTAGTGATTATTCATTCAATAAGAACACAAACTACTATTATTAATTTCATTACCGGCACCTACATTTTAGAAAAAAGGAAATCGAACTGATTTAAAAATAGAACTTATACACAAAACTTACAGATAAATATTTTTGTAACAGTATCCGAAGGCACAGATAACGTATTTTATTATACCTGTAATATTCAAAGTGACGGTTTTATTATAATCTCCAAACACGAATCCGTAGTTTTAAATAGACTATATTCTGGGCATTACGATAGTGAGTTTCGTAGTAGGATTTCAATCTCGATTAAATAAGTTTATGTTGAAAAATGACAAATATATTTAAGATTAAAATTCAATTAGGGCTCAAATAGATCATGTATAAGATGTATTCGTTTCAGTGTAACTATCAATACATTATATTCCTCTTGTGATAATGAACGTATTATGAACGAGTCGATCGAATAGTACTCGATCGGTTCGCGATTTAAAATCGATTTCCCAATATCGATTGGTGGTTCGATATCGACAGCGATCGATCCCAAAACCGATCCTTGCCTTATAATGCTCTCTTGATATTGATGAAATTATATTTACGGTTACCTATTGCAGGACGCAAGTATTCGCGTAGGTTAAGTTTATTATTGATAAGATATTGTAAATGTTATATACTTAGCGGTAACGAAAACGCGTAAATCGATAGTTATTTATTTCTCCGTTTCGGTCAGTATTTAAAATATAAGTATTCTATTCGGGCGATTATATTTTGAGAACACACGAAGCAATAAGCGAGTCTCCCCTGATATACTTAAGCGACGTCGTCGAATTTATCGTAAGCCAGTAGATAAGTTAGTTCCCGTGAGGTTTTAGTTTTGTATTCGAGTTGATGACTTTTATTAACCGATGCCGTACTTTAAGTCATTAGTATGTATTTAGTTGTAGAGTGTAGAGTGTTCGTCGCTGACGTCGGTCATTCGGTCCGGGTTGTCGTATACGTTGAACCAAATCGTCGTGGCATTATTTTGGGTATATTTTACCGGTATCACCTCATTGTGGTCAGTTTTGTAAATAATTTGTGTTAAAAGCGAGGAGCATTTATATTATTTCTAATCACGGCTGTATTGTTTTTATTTTTTTTTTTTGCCAATTCTATTTTAATCTTTCGTCACCGTCCTTAACTTACGTCTCTACTTAATTTAGTGTTAATTTATTTATTACGGAATCCCCACGGGCCAGTAGTGCAGTCTATGAGACATTGTGATATTTTTAAGCGAGCGATCGACTCGCCGATTTCCGTTGCAGCTTGTATGTATTAGAATTACTTCTGTGGATGATATTTATGAAGCTTTAAAATTGAGATTATTTATCCGTTATCGGATCGGCCTAGTGCTACAGTTCGGTGCTGTCTTATCATCACATTTACTAAATACGAACAGCGACATTTATCGCCGATGAAATAGCTCGGTGCGGTGGATAAAGCAGTCCCAAACTCTAGCGGTAGGTCCGCGTAGAGTATCTTCTGTATACCTAAACGGTCTTGACAATAAGAAATTAAATAAGTGGTATGTCTCAAAATTGTGCTCTCTTATTTCTAACTTCGCTCTCTGTAAATATTAAAATTGTATGAGAACACACGTTTGTATCGAGTTAGGTTATGACTTAGCATATTAGTGACGGCGACTACTTAAATTACAAGTTCTTTTGTACGAAATTGGAATTGTGTTTATACTTTCAGTAACGTTTCGTCACGCCAGATCTAAAAGAAACTATTGTAGCTAAGTCGTGCGTAGGGCCTTGTTTTGTGATTATTTTAGAATCGATTTTAGTATTCATGTTATGACTCCTCACTAACCTTGCTGCGTGCAGTAGTGACAGTATTATTTTGATCGAACGTAACTCTGTACATTTTTTTAGTAATTTAGTTTTAACCGTGAATATGAATCTCGTATATGAATGTAATTATCGAATGCTAAATATACGGCGAACTACCTAATTGTTGACATTTAATTATCCTATAATTTGCATCTTTTAACAACAAACAATGTCGTCAATAGATCTTTCTGGAGTGCCGACAAGTTGGTAGTTTGCCCAGCGTTTAAAAATCTCCTCTCGTATAAAAAATATAATGTGAACATTGAAATAATTAAGTTTTCCATAGGAGCTTTAAAGTGTATGTTCCGTTGATATTTTCTCTATTCAGATAAAAACTTAATGCAACATATATTAATTATTATTATTATTACACATTTTATCTTCTGATTCCTTTAAATTGTCTTATTTTAAACACAGAAATGTGAAATTCCGAATGCAATAATTGTAAACAATCATTTAGGTTACAGTATAATTAGTTTATGAACAATATGTAATATGTATAATGAATTAATGTAGGCACTAACAAACCGGTTGTGTTGTGTTACTCTAACATGCATGTGTTTGTGAGTTCTTTTGTTTACTGTATTCTGATATACTAGGGCTTACTTGCTCCAGTCTAGGTTGGGGCCTTCGGCATACTTCTTTCGATTTCGTCTATACCGGGTACAACAAAAAGAAGTGATGATAATTTTGTGTGTATATGAGTCCCTTACATCTAAACTTGGATGGCACGTTAGACTTGACGATAAAGAAAAACGATGCCGAAAGTTATAACAAGAAAGTTGTTTCCCTAAACTTGATCATGGGACATCTTCAAACTCGATCAGTTTAGGCGGAGTCACGGTTATAAAGCCGTAGAAGATAAAGAATAGATACTTAATGAAACACGCTTTTCTTGCACTCTATCCACTTTATTTTCTTAGATTTTATGAATTTATAAGAAAGAAATACACGACCGCTTTCGACAAAGTCATCATCAGGTGTGCCTTTGTCGAAACCGGTCGTGTGTTTATTATAAATTTGTAAAATCTAACAAAATATAGTGGAAAAGGTGCAATCAATCACATAAAGAAATATATGATTGTAAAATCATTTATACCCTATTCTTTAAAGATTAAAATAAAATGATATCTAATCCCCACTTAAATTATGAAAAAGCGATTAATAGGCTGCTTAACGCAGCGAGTGCCCTTTAAGCATTATATGTCTTTTATAAGTACGAAAACGATAGAGAAGGGTAACCAGACCGGCACAAGTTGGCCCAAGTATTGCTAACGTATCGTAATTTATGCTGAAATGTTAAAGATGTACGTAAAACTACGTATATCTTCAAAGACTGAAAATATTGTTTTTTACAATTTTCACTGTCGCCACCTGTCGCTAGATACAGATTATACAAGATACATGTGTTATTACGTTCATAAGCTATATTATCTGTTCAAAATAACTTGGCATGGAATTTTTATATAAACTTGAATTGTATGAAATTTTGTGCCAACTTACGGCGAATGGAGTATAGATATTATAATGCCCGTGACCTTTTTGAGTAACGTTACGCTATATTTATTCTATATATCACTCGTCACTGACTGGCATTGCTTATGGTTGCTACTAGCATACCATCTTTAGCTGTAAAGCACTCCGAAAGATTGCAATTCAGGAATAACAAAGTTTTTTTGCGAGTATAGTCTATATCTAGCATTTTAAAATTATAAATATTTTGTTAATTATTATACAACTACAAAATATTTTCTCAGTTTGTAAGCTTCAGCTGTAATTACCTTAAAATACATAATTACAAATAACAATAATAAAGTATTACATAATTTAAGCGAATGAATCTCTGAAACTTTCAATTTATTATGAAAAATATATTAAAATATCGACGTATAATAAATATAAAGTATGTATTAATGTAATTTGAGTCTGTTTTATCGAATCTGAAAGTACGCTCGCTAAGCTGGGCTATTATTGAATGTGTAAGAATATGTGATATGTCTGAGTGTATTCCCAAAAGCAATAATATTGTGATACGTAGAGAACATTGTACGCAATAATTTTTCCGCATAATATTATTAATATTGTCAATTACACGATTGTAAAATTCAGCTCATAATCTTTTTAATTTTGCGTGATTAAAACGTTCCATGATAAAAATTCAGTCATCCAGATGCTTTCCATGAAATACGTATTTTCTGTTCAAAACAACTTGGCACGGAATTTCTTATAAATTTTGACATTTTGTATGAACTTTTGTGCTAATTTACGACGAATAGAGTATAAAAGATACGTGTATGCATCTTCTATACTACATTGGCAGTAACTTTTTAGGACAAATTAACCGTCTCAGAATATAAAACAACATTTAATGCAGATTATGGGCTTAATATTATAATAACCATTCCGTACTGTAGTTATAAGATCTTCCGTAAATTCAATCTCAATACAAACTATTTCCCTTCTTAATCTCGTACTAATATGATAGTGTAAATGTCTACCTTCTAAGCTTATGGACCATGAAATTTGTTGATTGTTGAATGTTCGTAAGTTTCAGCATAAATTATCAGAGTGATAATTGTGTGCGGCGTTGGAATACTCATGCATTATTGTTGTATAGATGATAATGCGACTACGCAGGGATGGATACTTAAATTATTAAAATTTTAACTGATATATTGGCTATGTAGTGAGTAGGATATTTTTTTACAAATAAAATATAGCAGCTACAGTTTTGGCTTTTTTATTGTATCCCTTTTTTTGGTATAAGTTGTAAGTTATTTGAGTAACAACGTCTAATGTGAACTATGATATGTATGGACTCAGGGAAGTTGATTCACAGCCAGATTGCAGATTAAAGTAATTTGGTTGCCTTATGCCAAATGTGTCAAACCCAGCCGACAGATCACGGCTAACATGGAATAGACATATTACGGCCAAATGACGTAGCTCCTTAGACTCTCTAGTAATCAATTTACTGGATGATATAATAAAAAGATTTCCAAAAAATTCAATATTCCGTTAAATAAAACAACACCATATATAGTATAATAACAATATATTGATCTAAGTGACAGTAACAATGGGCCGCTTAACGCCCCTGCGTGCGCGTCGCTTGTGCCGCACGCTGGCGTCGCGGAATGCGGTCTCGGTGACGTCACACTCACGCCAAGCCCACTGCAGCGCGTGCACGTTGAAACCTACCATGTCCTGGAATAAAGGAATATATAAAATATAGTTTATCTTAACTTTTTGCATGTATGTCACTGAAATCCTTACAATCGACGAAATACTATGTGAGAAAGAAACACTTCGCTCGAAAATTTTGAGACAATTTGTATTAGAGTTCCCGAGCACAAGCTGCTATCTATACTAATAATATAAAGCTAAAGAGCTTGTTTGTTTGAACGCGCTTATGTTAGGAAGTACACGTCAGAATTGTAAAATTATTTTTGTGCTGGTTAGTCCATTTACCGAGGAAACATTACACTACGACTCATAGAAGCCGAGCAGTAATAAGAAAATGTTAAAAGGGTGGGCGAATTTAAATTTTTTTAGAGTTATGGGGGTTCTACACCGCGGGAACAAACATCACGCAAAGGTGCACTTCGATGCAATCTAAATTACACCCGCAGTCCATGTCGTAAGATTGAAAATAGCTATACTCGATGGACACCATTTACAACATTAGTATCTAAGATGCACCCTCAATTCAATCTTATGCCATTACAAAAAAAGTATTTGAAACATTTTGATTTCATTTCTATCATCGTTATCCTTGTTCGAAACAAAAGTTTTCATGTTACACACAAAAACTGTTTTTTGTTGACCAATGTAATTATAGTTTCAACTAACACAAAAGTGTTCAAATATGGCGTGGTGAAGTGGGAGGCCGACAGTGTCGACAGGCTCATTACGAAACAATTCTGGCCAATTTAAATGCATTGTTGAGGGTTGAATGTTTGTATAAAACTTTGTTGCTATGAGCACCTATTAGGAGTTAAAATTATTGGTTGCGAGTTTTGTGTGAAAAATATTTAATTTTGTTAAAAATTTGATAATAATAATAATAATAATAATAATATCTATGAACGCTTCACACCACGTCAGTCTGGCCCTGTGCTAAGTACCGGAGGGACTTGTGTTACAGGTACCAGACAACGGAAATATATTTAATACTTTTATACTATACACAT
>JAOTAV010008284.1:0-28555 GCA_026546445.1 Cyclargus thomasi | reverse complement strand
TAAGTAATTATAAGTCAATGTAAATATTACAATCTTTTGTAACTTCTTATAGAATAATAATGTAAAAAATAAAAAAACAAAGTTACAAAACTATTGTAAGTCAAGGTTTTAGATATACAGAAGCAGCCTGGTAAGCAGCCATCTTACTCCCAGGATGTGCTGTCGTTAATAATAATAAATTTCAGCTTCGATACCCTAAAAGGGGCCCCAAGTTCCCAGTTTCCATAATATTTAAAAACATTATGTAGCAAACTCGTACCATGATATCGTCCTCAATACGTCGTCAATATTTGCTCGTATTATGTATACTACTATGAGATTGATCCGCTACAGCCCACACGACTAATATTACAATACATATTACAATCTTTCTATGCATAATTCGCTTCAATTTTGTTTTTCTGCATTATATCGTGTTTGGAAGTTTTTTATTTAAGGAGAAAAACTAAAAAAAAGAATCAAATGCGTGAATTTTTTCATTTCTGTACTAGTTCGTGCCCGAAACTTCGTTGCGTAAAAATTTTTATTTCACGCGAGAACCGTACATTTCCTCGGGATAAAAAAAGCTAGTAAATAAAGAAAGATTTATTCAAATCGATCCAGTAGTTACTGAGATTAGCGCGTACAAACAGATAAACAGACAAAGAGACACCTTTTTTGTCAATGTGTGTTCATTTACTGTTCCCTCGCTCCCCAACATTGATTATTTTGTTAAAATATTAATTGTACAGACACTCCAATTTTACTGTTTTATTATATGTATATAAAATAGATTGTACACCAATCACGATAAGAATATTTTAAATTTAAAGCTATTTAAGTTTCGGAAACACGTTTCCTTTATTGCCCTCTACTGGCACGGAGCCCTTCGTGTGCGAGTCCAGCTCGTTCTTGGCCGGATTTGTTTATTTTTATACGTCATACTTTACCGTAATTTACCTTTCATGTATTATTAAACTCACATTATGTCTCAACGTTCGTCTCCTACGGCTTCCCTCAATATAGATGTCCGGATGTCCCTCGTGTAACGTCCGGCCATTAAAAATTGAAGCGATCGGGTTTCAATCCTATCACTGTGAGAGATTACATTCCTTATACTATTAATATTGAAGGTTTTGCTTAATAAATATACCGTCTTTGATTTTTTTTTATTCATGCAGATTATTAAATGAACTAAGTACTTATACGATACTTTTAAAGTCACAAATCGTGTTAGCACTTCTAAATCTGTAAATATTTCTGTCCACCGAACTTATTTATGAATCGTAACCATTTTCAAGTCCGATTGACGATTGAACACACATAAAAAATTTCACCAAGATCGGTCAAGTCGTTTGTGATGAGCCCAGTGATAGGACGTGTATAAGAATTATATAAATTAAGATTAAAAAGTTTTAGAGTGTATATTGCAGAAAAAGCATCAAAAATAAGTCGATAAAAGAAATAGGGCCCTTGTGAGTACACAAGGCACTCAACTTTTAGAAGATTCTCCATCGTCCAGCCAAGTTAAGTTCTGTCTTGGGGTTAAGTGACGAGTGATTCAGGGTCTGCAGGGACGAAACCTAATTCTACGAATTAATGTACACTAGTGCCTTCGATTTATAAATAGCATTGCTCGAGCAATTTATTTTGAGTGTATTTTTATTACTCTCTCGTATTTTGCTTACTAAGCTTGACATAATGATCTTAGACTCACGCACCAAGGATTCTGTACTAGTTGCAGTACAGATAAGAATATTAGGAAAACGTATTTCTGAAAGTTCTGTATGTGAGTGGGGGGCTTGTAAAATAAAATATCTTTAGGTATATTTGTATTTTTTATTGTTCTCAGTGTATCTCATAAAACAATTTTATTTAAAATAGTGATTTTTTGAGTGCAATTCATACTTATAATTTTAACAAATAAATTAGTGCAATAATTTTTTTACAGTAAAAGATTTTACAACTATTCAAAACATTATGATATAATAATTTACGAAATTACGTGTAAGCTACTTCTACAAATTTTTCAATATGGAATTCAAGCAAATGTACTTAAAAAGCAAATTCTTTATTGAAATTCAAGTAATTAATAACAAGTCATTAAAGCGATTTATTTCGTTCATACATATTATACTTCATAATCGACACATTTGAAACATATTGTATACTTTACTATGAGTTGGGTATCTGAGTTAAATGAAATTATCTACTACCAACATAGCTTCATAAAACATTTGCATTCGTTTCGTATACATCATTAGGGAGGTAACATAACATGATTATATAAATAAAAATAAAATATACTTTCCCGCTGGGACTCGAGAACAACTGACAGTACTGATAAGTCCCGGGAAGATATATATTATGGGAGCAGCCTTCCATCAAATATTGACAAAAAACCTCGTTACCCGCCTTGTTCCGTTCCTAGTCGCTCCGAGATAGCGAGATTTAACTTTTGTACGATTATTAGCTTTAACTCATTATTTTAAGTTTTATTTTTCAATACAATTGATTTTGATATGAGTTGTTTTGTGTCAGATAGTCTCGGTGCCATACTTTTGAAGGGATCTGTGCATCTTAGTAATATTTGATCGAAGGGGGCAGCTATAAATACATATAATAGTGATTCAAAGTTCATAGGGATTAGTAGCTGGGTTAATATTATAAACTAATTTTGTTACTTGAAAATAGGGGAATGAAGAAGGAAGGCTAGCAAAATTACAAACTCAATAGAAAACGTCAGAGCATAAAATATTGTAAAAAACATTTTATGAGAACACGATGCAAAAGTCATTTAGGTTTCTTTATTCGTTTCTTTCGTCGTATTTTGACTCATATCCAGAGAATGATACGTAAGTGGTGAAACCGGCCTTTAGTACTCAAATTATTTCTAGTCGATTCAGTGTTGTCTCATAGTTAACTTAAAATACTGTAGATATTATATAATATAACCGTTAGCAAGCTAGGAACCCAAGACTTTAAAACATAGGAACCTACGAGACCTAGCTAGCATATTGTTTGACAGACATGTAAGAAATAGTACATACTCGTATATTACTGATCACCATACTAATTTACTTACAGACATTAGAAATATTAGAACTTTAAGTAGGTTTGGATAGGCCATTGATATATTATATTAACATAGTATCGTATGTACAGTTTTCACATCAGTCAACCTATGTCATACTTATAAATACATACTAATAGATAGAAGACAGAGAAGGCTAAAAAAAAGATAAATGAAGTAGGAAACGAGTAACCTTTGCTATTTAAGTAACGGAATGCTGATATATAAATAACAATTATTAATGTTATTAAAAGTTACTTAAAAAAATAGAACCCACTTATAATAATTACAAAAACGACTTTCGATCGAAAATATTCATAACATGTTAAAATATGAATGCTGGGTGTTTAATTAATTAATATTTCTTTATTATTTACTTTAAAGCAAAGACATAAATAGTCCCAATTGCCACGATTGTTAAAAAGCTTGTTCGATAGAAATTCATTTACAGCTGGAATTAAATATAAATTAGTTCCGATAAGCCCTTCTCAGAAATTTTTCCTCAAAAGCCGTCTTAGTAAAAGGTGAACTTCCAAAGAAAAGAGTTGTACAGTCACGAGCACCCTCGACTTATCGAAGTATTACAAAGGACATTGGACATATTTCTAAGAAAAAATCGAGAGTGGCAAAATTGAATCTGCGTAAGAATGTTAAGGCTGCAGGGGGGTTGTAAAACTATGTAGTATTTTAAAGATGGTCGAATCTCATTTAACTATCCGAAAAATTTTCTACTGAATGTGGAAGTTTCTATGAAATTCTATCCTTGCGCAGTTACCGTAGAACGTAATATTATATTTAACAGTTCAATGTTATAATATGTTATTATATTTAACAGTTCAATGTTATATAAGTTGTATGTAGTAACTGATTACATGACAGGCGGCTAAATATTCAATGACGTAAAAGTTTTGGTACAGACTGCAGGTAGTATTTTGTTCGAGTGCTGTACCTATTTATGTTGAAAGATAAATGCATATTATTTAACAGTAATGCCGAAGGTACCCTTTATGATCCCTTTACAGTCTCACTGTTGGCCAGCCTTTGCCACTTGCTTTTTTCTTCAAAATCCAGTAACGTGTATTGTGCTCGGGATTGCACAGACAATAAATAATTTCGATAAATAACAAAAAAAGGCTTTAGGCTAAACCTAGTGATATTTCACAAATACACCTACAATAGTAAGAAGTTGGTCAGGAAATATAATATCTATAATTTACAACTCACTACAGGTACGCTCATTCACACTTGGTTCTCGATGAAGGCCTCCAGAATATAGTATTCTATAGTAAAATACATTTTAACTAGTAGGAAAGTTATATAATAATTTGGACTTTACCTATCTAAAGTTTTTTACATAAAGCGTCCTCGTTTGAAAATAATCATACTGTTATAAAATAGGACATTAGAAATATGACTTATCAAAATTTACTTCGATAGTTGGATTAAGACAATTCATGATACATTAGATAGAGATGCTGTATGATTTAAAACAACATTTAAAAGACGTCACCCCGGGTCCAGATTAGTGCCTTGAATTTACGCCAAAAATTCACGGTACAAGCTGTCCCCTACAAAATTAATGTACGTGAACCCCGCAAACAGCGTCCACATTCTCGTTCACGGAGCTTCGCGTCACCAATCTGGAGCCGGCATCAAATTCGATGATTATTGATGCGTTATTTGCTTATTCAATAATTTTCATCATTCTTCTTAGATATTGCTTTAAAAATAAGCCGTTATTTGAAAATATATGAACAATGCTATCAATTTGTGTAATGAGAGGGAAGAATGAACAATTTTACATTACTCTCTTCACATCTTCAATGTGAATGAATGACAGGCAAAGGTGTACACAAAATTTTTGCAATCAAATTGCTCTACAGAAAAATAATGAAGTGCTAAAACTACAACAGAGTCGTAACTACCTAATCACGACATCAGTACCGGCTCTTACAATTACGATACCGATGTACGTAACGATCACTAGAACATAATTCTCACATTGTCTTTCATTATTCGCTCGACAGCGAGTACGAGTAAATTCGTAAAACACTAAACCTAACGTTAGGTAATAGATACAATAACACATAAGGGAGGTATTCGTAGGGGGTTCCGTTAAAACGAACGACTACACTACATACAGAAGGCCTATCGCCTTCATAGATAGTGATGTGAACTATAATATGAGTTTAGTCAAATAGCGAATTTTAAATTAACACTAGACTGTTTTTAAAGTATCGTTTTCGATCCATTGCTAAGAAACTGTAACAAAACGTTTTAATATATTACGTTTAAAACAATTAGTCGTCATTACGATGATCAACTAGCAAGCGACTTTACACTACGAAAATCGATTCATGTACATACGCCGTAAAAACAGTAAAAAAAACCTTAGTTCTGAGTACTATCGACGCCATCACCAGATGTTTACGGTTTAAAAACAGTAAAAGTGGAAGAGGAAATGACATTTCCGGGAATAAAACGAGATTCGCTTCATTCCTAAATTTGAAAATTAACGTATCTGGTCAAAAAGAGCTTTGGCAGGAATACCGTGAAACTTTTTAAGGACTATTTGGGTAGCTATGGTGATGAAATACTTTTTAATTCTAATGATAGTGTATAATATTACGTCGTCACTGGTTCATGGACCATTTTGTCCGGTTCTCCTTTATAGTCAAGAATCAAGCGATAGGCCTATTCGTTTTTATATTTATAAATTAATGAACATTAACACAAATTTAAGTATAACTGAATAATAACTGAGATCAACATATTATTATTATGCAACTATTATTATTATTATTATACTAAACAGACTAGGAACAGGGGCTTAGCCGAGACCTTTAACGTTTTCGCTTGTTTGTAGAACGCTTATGTTATTTCAATACATTTTGTTTGGCGATTCTATAAAGAATCGAAAACGTTTAGGTCTTGGCTAAGCCCCCAGATATTTTCTAAAGTCCAAAACGATACAACTGATTAATCGTAGCTATTTAATTTATAAACGAGTCAACACATGAAAACACTTATTAAAAAGAATTAAAAATGAAATAGTAGCGTATGAAGGCACGATTAAATTTTAGATGTATAAAACATTTTTACATTAATATACATACAATAGTGTTATCATTTGAAACACCACACTTGTTCAAGAATTTCAACCATGTAAATAGCTATAACAAACGAAAATTAAAAAAAAACTGACAACCATGATATTTTTGTAAATTGAAGCCCAACTTTCAACCGGGTTTATTATTTTTGAAAAATATATTTTTTGTAATTTGTATAATAAATTTATAAAATAAAATTAATGAAACAAAAATGCGTAGTCACAATAATTAATTTATATTTTATGATAAATGTACTATCGTGCTCAAAACACTAATATAAATTTGTAAAGTATTTTTATAGTATTGCATTAGCTTAAAATATAATTAAATTGTTTCAAGTAAGATCTGTGTACATATAATCTGTGATTGTTAACTTAATGAAATCTTATCACCTTATCACAAGAACTCATTAAATATTAATTTAAACAAAAAATAATAGTAACAACGGCAGCACTAAGGCCCACATTAATAGTCAATGCTTAATACTAATAGCATGATCAAAAATCTTGAGATGCTGTTTTCTTTAATAAAGAGACCTTTATGAATGTAAACTCTACCAAGAAATTTTTGTTTTTTGAAATTGATCATGCTCTTAGGTATTAAGCGCTGACTAATAATACGGGCCTTATAGAGACATATAATGATTCTAAAGTAGTCAATTAACGAAGATTTTGACATAAAGTCCATAATAATTCCGTCAGTCCTCATTAAACAACTACCTACAACATGGCATGTTAAATATACATTTGAGATTGATAATGAAATGTAAAAAACAACAAAATATCCAAAACAAGCAACAAAAAGCTAGCTAAAATATCGATGCTTGTATCGTGGCAATTGGCTAGTTTTCTGTTACCGTTTTTGGACAATTAATATGACCGTGTTGTACTTAAGTAATCATTGAACGATCCTCAGTGCTGACGTTAGTAGAACATGTTATACTACAGTAATATCACTTTACGTCATATTATTACGACATTAGAGAAATTTTAAGTCTTAAGATTACATAATTGAAAATGTCTTTATATCGAACAACACTTTATACAGTTGTCTCCAAGTCTTCAGAAGCTATTTGAAACTGTTCTTGGCCTGTAACAAAATAACCGCAATTGTTGTAATCATTTACAAACCACAGTTTACTACTACAACGTTATGTTTATGAAAAGTTTAACAAAAACATATAATAAAGATACCCGAGTTGTCGACGATAACGATATTCAGTTATCTGAATATCGTTGACAACTCGGTTACATTTTTTAATGTACCAATAATTTAATAAAAGTGTTTAACCTTCCCAGGTTCGCGTGTATATTATGTTAATAAACGAATACCATCAAGTGATATGTACAATATATATAACTATTAGATAAGTTGATTTATAGGAAGATGGTTCAATTTGACCGCATGATGCCAAACCCAACCGACAGATCGAGAGTAAAACATTGAATTGACATAAACTCTGCCAAGCGAAGATCTACCACCTCCGCATAAATTCGATGGTCCAATACTTACTCTCTAGGTATGATGCGAGCTCGTTGTCTTCAGCCCTGAGCGCAAGCTGTCTAGGCGTGAGACCGGCATGGTCAGCCCTGGTGAGGGAGGCTCCACCCGCTACGAGCATACAGCAGATGGCGCGTCGCTTGTGGGCCGCGGCCTTATGCAGCGCCGTCTGCCCCCGTTCGTTGTCGCTCATGTTGAGTAGAGCTGTGGGCGCACTGGCTATGAGGTACTTGACGATCTCCTTGTGGCCGTACCGCGCGGCGATGTGCAGCGCCGTCTGCCCGGTCGCGTCTATCGAGAGCAGAGAGTACCCCGCCGCGTGGAGATCCTTTACCTGTTTCATTAAAGGCGCTGTTAAAACCGGCCGCAAACGAACGTATCCATATTCGTTTTCCACATTTGGAGACCAGAATGATTTGAATGCGGAATTCGTGCCGTACGGGAAAAGAGATGATCGTGTGCGCTACCTTATGTATTTTCTACTGATTCAATGAATTAATTCCGAAATCTAATATGGAAAACGTACGTTTTCGACCGCTAATAGTATCAACCTACAAAGATTTGGGTTAACCTACAAAAAATCAGGTTTAGTAATTAATGCAGTCTTGTTCTGTAGGTAGGGGTGTAATAATAAAGGAGAGGCATTTACTACTTTATAACAAATGTTTGTGAGCTAAAAAACAAATACTTTAAAAGTTCTGGATTATAGTTGACTGTACAATACAAATACAATAGTCGGGGAGACGAGAGTGCTATTTTTGTCGAGCGTCGAGGAGACCTAGAAGGTTTTGTACTTTAGGTATAACTTTGAATTTTTTTTCAATTTAGTGGCATAAAACGCTACAGCGATTTTAAGGTTATACAAAAGAAAATTCTTCGAAAAAATTGTTTACATTGAACATTTATTGGACGATTTTAGACAACAAGGCCTAAAATATTTAGTTGAATGTCACATAAAATTTCTGGAAAGCTTGGTTATAAAAATATGAGACTTTGTTGTTCTAAGTTATTACAGGCTTACCTTTTATTTTAATTATCACTGCTGTGTATGAAAGTGTACTTTGGCGTATTTTTAACAACCCGTATCTTCTTAATCTGACGGTTTCGATGACATTTCGGTACAAAGTAAGAAATCAGATTTTTATATCATGATAACCAGAGACATGTAGAAAGCCTAAAGTAGTTTAATCTGACGCGCTCGAGTAAATCCAAAATTCCCCTCTTGGGCTACCCTACTACAATAAACATCTTTGTATTAAACATCGTTATCGTTCGCAGAGGTCGAAATGTCGTAGTCAGATCGTCAAATGTTATCAGGACTGGCTTAAAATATTGTCAGTGTAGGTAGCATATTTATACAACTTGAATCTGTGAGCTTTGAATAAACTATCCACTGTCCAAATATTTTCATTAGGTGGTACTTTGATGTTAATTACTCGTATTATTTACAAAATAAAACAGACTACATGTTTATTTTAATGAAGGCTAAAATCATGTCATGCTCGTTTGACATTGTTTAATGAACATTGCCGGTTAATTTAAAATGAAAAATATTGTTTTAATTGAAAGGTCAATAAGTATGTTGCGTTAATTAATTTGTTAATTAAGTTGTGAAGCTCATGGCATGTGAGTGACTGCTCGCGAAGTAGAGCGAGAGAAGGGTAGTATCCTATTCATCATATTATTATATTACTACTTTCTACTTGCGGCTCTACCTGTGTACTATCAAGAGAGTTGATTTATAGTCAGATACCGGAACAAGTTACGTAGGTCCGTCTAGCAGGGTAGGCCAGAATTAAGTTTTTCGATGATACATACTCAAACAGCGAACTATGGATAATGCAATGATTAATTTTAAATTAAGTTTTTGGATTAAAATTAAAAGGAGATGGCAGGGGCAGACTAATGATAATATATATTATGGTGTACGACGTTTGTTTAGTTTTTTGCTAAAAAATCACGCTAAACTACTAAACGGATTTTGTAGAGATAGGATATTAGTTAACTGAATGCTGGGATACTTTTCCCTATTACATCCCTCCACAAGTCTCCATTTAATATCGATGGCAAAGCCACGAGTAAAAGCTAGTAGTAAAGTTAACAATATAATAAAAGTATTTCTTACCACTCTGAGATCTCCACTCTTGGCCGCCTTTAGAAGACCGTCAGTTGTTTTTTCTAGTAAATTTCTGTAACAACATTTGGAACTCTTGGTTTTTCCATAAAAATCTATGAGAGGACTTTCTATTTACAATGTATTTTCTACTGATTTATTATCTACTGATCACTAGCTACAACTACATACATATATCTCACCTAACACCGAACACTTCGTGTTCAAATCCAAAAAGTTTCTCATGTACGCTGCATGCAAGACAAGAAAGAAAAAAATAGAGTGCTGGCTGGAGACCACGTTTGTGCGAATTCGTACTGATATATAAGGTCCTCTAAGTTTTGTTATATACATTTTAATTTAATTATTTACATAAAATAATAATAAACTCGTTGATATTACCGTTGTTAAAGTAAAACATTATTTATCATGTAATTTATCATGTATTTTTAAAGTTACAGAGAAGGTACTTAATCTTGTAGACGAAGCCGAAACGAAGTAAACAAAGAGATTGTCTGATCTAAAGTACAATATGATGTTAAGGTATCGAGGTGCACTGTAGCTCATTAGAGCTGTATCCACACTGGTCAGAAGTTTATTTCTATCTTCCTCTAAATCTTAAAGGTGAGTTTTGCAATCCTTACCACAGGACTGGAAATTTGTCTAAATCTGCTAAGGATTTTGATAAATTCTACCCCCAAGGTGATTAAATACGGGACGGAATGTTGTATGCAGATAAATTTTAACACGAGCGAAGCCGCAGGCGAATGCTAGTATATGAAGATACTACGGGCTACGCTTGAATAAAAATGCTCGTGGCAACTGCTACGAGCATCTACGAGCGTAGACGTTATGTAGTAAATCGCTCTACGAAATTCTACGGCATTCGATACATATTAGTACTACGTTTTATATTTATACTAATTAAAATAATTAATAAATTTTATACTTATAGTTTGTTATATATAATCTAACTATGATCATGATTTTTTTATAAGGTGTATTAACAGTGTTTCAAACTAAGCCGTCTAAATAAAACTATCATTTAAAAAGTATTTATTCGCGTAGTAAGCCTCGTTAAACATAGGCATTTAAATAAATTGGTATCAGAATTTATTTATATAGAATTTTCTTTATCCCACAAACATAATGGACTCGACCGGAATCGCAAGGATCAACAAATTTTCCATTTCAATGTTCGAGATTCGTAAACAAAAGGAAACCACTTTGAGCCGCTTTCAAAGCGTCTTTTGATAAGAGGGCAAATCTTTCGGCGAGCCTCGTAATTATTATACAAATGAGTTTAAGATGTCGTGGAAGTTGCGATCAAAGGGTTCCGCTTACGAATAGTTGGACATTTCACTTTGTTTTTCTAACAGCTTTTTTGTCTAATCTATACAAATAATAAAATAGCGAAATTGAAGTGTTTGTACATTTAATATTTTTACAGAAGGGTCAATATGGGGCTGCTAAGGAAGAGTAATAGAACACATTTCGACAAAAAAGTTGCCTGTCTGTTTGTACGCGCTAATCTCAGGAACTACTGGACGGATTTAAACAAATCTTTTTTTGTTGAATAGCTATTAGGTCTGGGCTGCATCCTTTTTATCCGGGAATATGTACGATTCCCGCGTGATATACAGATTTTCGCGTAACGAAGTTGCGGGCACCAACCAGTCTTTCATATAGCTTAGAAGGACACTAAATAGTGGTTGGTGAAAGGTAAACATTTTGGGTAGTCTAGGCTACTCAAAACTTCTTTGCTCAATTCAAAATTGGAATAAGTATCCTTACATCGTAAATAAAAAGTATTTTGTCGCTTTAAAAATTAAATTTAGTTATAGTGATATTATATTATAGCATCGCATCGTATTGCCACGCCGTAATTTGAATTTAGCCTTTGCTCGTTCAAGTTTCATGGAGATACCTAAGAATGATCGTTTAGTGATAACGCAATATTTATTTATTTTTGTTGAGTATATTTTGTCTATAAATGTAATGTAAATTTAGAATTCTGTAGTATATAAAAATGTCAGAATTCAAATTTTAAACCATTTTAATAATGTCATAAAAATTAAATCATGCCTTAGATTCCTTCATAACCTACGAAATATGCAGCAATTCGCTAGCTTGTAAAACTCATTTCCGATAGCAGCTAGCGTTTGAGTCCACACCTCTACCGCACTACTTCTAGAGCAAAACAAGCTTAATATTTATAAGAAATTTACAAAAACTTTTGGAAATTTTGCGCTTTTCTTTCAAATTCTGACCTAATTCTGCTATTAGATGTTACTCTGTTTCTAGGTGAAGATTAAAACCAAAATACCGATTATTATTTTCCTGGCCGCCTGAAAAAATTATCTCGCCTGTTATATATGTAGTCTTTAAGTTAATAATAATTTATGTGTAGTTTTAAAAGTTGTAAATTAAATTCGTCAAGCTATTTTTTAAGCCAGTATTATTAGACGCGTGCAGCTCTTTGGATATAAATAAATCATTGATTTCGTAAACCTATATCCACAAATTTTACTTCATTTTAATTTTTTGTTTGGTAATGTATAAACTTTTAATGTATAATGTATAAACTTTTTGAAAGAAAAACGCATAAGAGTATTTAATTTGAGTAGTGAAATCAAAAGTGTCAGAGAAATATTGTTGAGTGTGTAAAAATATTTACAATAGTATATGCAAATTAGGAGATAAAATGTGTTAAAGTCTTCTTACGTTTTGAACCGCGCCACGGAGTCTCTGCTGGGTTGGACGGGGGGGCTGACACATAAAGGTGGGGAGATAGGCTCCTGGGAGCTGCGGGGCTGCAGGGTACTTCGCCCCCGGGGCACAGCACCCGCCGGCGGTGTCGTCGGTGACAGCACGGACCCAGGGCTACCGAGGCCCGACTCACTGTCAAAAGAAAAACATTTTACAAAAGTTTGAATATTGATTTCTTTGTCACTAGAAGGTAGATCTGAATTGTTAGCACCAGCTGATATTATTTTATTTACTGTATGTATTAAGACTGGTTTCTTTTTTATACAATATTTAACCGGTAGTTACGCATCTGAATACAATAATAATAAAATGTAAGTATAAAATTAATTTAAATACACCGAGTGAAGCATGATTTATATAAAAATCACCTTATTTTTTTAAAACCAGCTGATGTCACTTATAACAGAAATTTGAATCATAATAGCTTAATATAACTACATCGTTGCTGTAAAAATAAACATTTTCGTAATTTTTTGTGTTATTTCAAAACACCGACCAAAACTAAACAAAGTTCAAAACGATGTGGGTGGTTCGTGTTTATGTTCGTTTTTATTTTAATTTTATGAAATTTATTACTATTTTTTATATTTCATTATTCATCAGTCATTTTAACACAATTTATTATTAAGTTAGCCTTGTTTTATAACTATATACGTGTGACGTTATGACAGATTCATAAGCAAGAAGGCCTTTGCTACTTCGTATATCAACTCCATTCTAGACTAACATTGGCGTAGCCCGACTAAATAACGAAGATCCGTCTGGCTATGAATCAATTTCAGAAATGGAATATCTTAATATTATTGACGTACTATACAGAGGTAGGCTTCAGGTCGAATGAACAGTTCTATGCCTATAGCTTTTGTATACATTAATCGAGTATATCGAATAGTGATGGACTAACAAGCTCCGATGGTCAAAGTAATGTATTGTAGATAAGCCCGCTAATGCTTTTCGGGATTACTAGCATTACGTCAGAATGTTGAATTATGGAATTACCGCAGGTTATACGTTGTGTATCAGAACAAAGTAATAATATTTTAGGATGTGTACGAGTTACATATGTTGAATACACTGTAAAAACGTTTTTAACGTCTGTATGTGCAATTTCATATGATGGGGCGTTAGCTTACATAAATGCCAAAAAACTCGTGCACACACACTTTGATGTAATATTATCACCTTGCTTTATCACCATTGCGTTACGGCCGGTGTAAGAGAGAGAGAGAGATATATGTTATTGAAAATTTTCAACATAAATTATTATTTAGCAAACAATAAAAATTTTTATTTAATAAACCGAGAGCTGTTAGCAATATTATTTGAGTAGGTGTTTGAAGCAAGCTGAAACCTTGTAATGTCTAAAATCTCCAATTTCATCCCAATACGGAACTGCAGACCTGACTAGTGAGAAGCTGTGCAAAAAAAAAAAACTATATTTTTAGAATATATTTTTTGACTTTAGGTAAAATGTAGGGTAGGCCCTGTTTCTCATCAATCAGCTAGGTCTGCAGTGCCGTTTTGGGGTGTAATAGGAGAGTTATATATGACAAGGTTTCAACTTGTCTCAAAACCTACTCGAAATAAAATCGTTTTTATAAAGGCACATTGATATATTTTTACTGAATTAACATTTAACGTTAATTCAGTAAAATTATATGAATGTGAAATGCTTATGATATTTTGATCCATACGATTAACGAACGCGTAACACGTTTCCTAAATTTTCTCAGCAACCTACTTTATGGCTTAATTTAATTTTTATCAGTGTCTGAGATGTCTTTTATGTAAATAAATATATTGTTTTACATCTCATCTTATTAGCAAAAATGTTTTAATATCTTCTCTACTAAAACTAAGCTAGCGTTAGAGCATTAAAGCAAATTATGTCTGTTAGCTTTGTCTAATATAAATTAAGTTTAAAAAATGTCTAAATATTTAATGGTAAGGCCAATAATGCTTAAAATCTGCACAATAAAAAAAACAAAACATAAAGGTTGCCGTTAACGCTGTTTTATTTTGCTACTTGACTTGATATCTCAAGTTTCCATGAACTTGTCAATAAAAAAAATTACGGATGAAACACATACCTTGGGACATCGAGTGACACTCCAGCACTGGGCGTATCCACGCTCTGCGATATGTCAAGAGAGACGGACAATCCCGTGGTGGTATCCAGGGATATGGAGGGCCCCGTGCGGTCCAGGGAAGCTGTAGTGTCAGGGTGCGCCGTCGTCTCCGTGTCCGGGGTGGGGGGAGCCGCGTCCAGGATGTAGATGCTGTCATGACCGATGTCCGTCGTGTAGTGGAGATTCTCTTGCGCCTTGTCGATGCGGAAAAAGCGCTCCGCCGTTACCGCTAAAAGAGTTGAAGTATGTTATTGGTTTAAAGGCAAATTCGACCCTTCGGTCGTCGTTAGGATCAAGATTTAACCCTGGGGTTATAATATGTACAATCAGAGAAGTTGAAACAGATATAGATCGTGGGTCTAAGTAATTTGGTCGGTTTATGTCAAATTCAGGCGACCGATCACGACTTACATGGAATAGGTCCGTCAATTGGATCTCTTTCAATTTCTGCCATTATACCTGTTTAATAATACTAGTATGCCAAATTTTAGCGCGATCCGTCCAATGGTTTGGGTTAAAACTGATAGATTACTATGTCATAACGTCCTTTTACTTTTATATAATATATATTATAGTATTCGTATAGTCTTTATATATATAATTCTTCTGTGAGTGTGTATGTCTCTGAACTTCTCTTAAACGACTGGACCGATTTTGATAAAATTGTTTGTATGTGTTCAAGGGAATTGAGAATGGTTTAGATTCAATTCATCATTCAAAATAGCTCGGCAGGACAATGTCTGCGGGGTCAACTAGTATTGTATATAATCTGAATGTGCCACATGAAAGAGGCACTTAGAAAAAAGATAATCTATATCATTTGTTAAAAAAAAAAACAAATACGATATTATGAAAATATAAAGCGAAGCAGGTTTCCACTTTTCTTTTCTTATATGTTTGAAAGACGGAACAACCTAAGTACGCACTTGAGAATATACGAAATATTTATTACGATGGTAGAAGATGGGTACTTTAAATATTAAAATCTTTACCTTTTTACTTCGCTAAACACGGAAAAGATTAGTATCAAATAGTACCGACCGATATTCAGTATAACTTACAAATACATTTTTGTTTTAAACTTGCTTTAAACTCTGTAATAAATTTGCATTGAGATGGAAACTTTGAAACAACTTTAAGAAATTTAATAATTAGTTATTACTTCTCGGTTTGTATATCTGTGGATTGAAACGACTGCGCGTTATAATGATGACGAATGGCTGTTTGTTCCTTTTCAAAAATATTTGTTAGATCTATTTGAGCCCCTGATGTGTGTGGTTGTGTGTGTGTGTATATGTGTGTATGTGAGCATGCGCGTGTCTATGACAAAATTACAATAATTTTAGCATATCGACCTTTAGAAAGAGGTAATCGGTTAATTTCGCGTAGAGCATTATTTCTATCACACGAAATAAAAACAATCCGGTTTCTATAATCAGCTGTGACAATAATTACGATTTGGTCCTCTTTATTCTTCTTATTCTTTGAATATAATACACCCAGTTTTTCATAAGTGATCGCTTTTGATTAGGGTCTAAAATAAATTGTATCATGGCTTCTTTTGCTAAGAATTCAATAGTTAAATTTATTTTTATTACAAATAAGATAAATCGGGCGTATTATCAGCTCTATATATAGATATTTTGAACTGGTCGCGACCGCACTCTATCGCATTTAAACAACGACTGACAAAACGTCACATACGTAGTGTGAGGCAGAGCTAACGCTCTACGAAGCTATCATTAGCAGATTATCTTTTAACAAAGGTCGATGTGCAATCGTTTTTGGCCGGGTACTGTACAATAATTCGGTTATTCTTTTATCGGGTTTTGGCCCACCAACAACCCACTACTCCTCAATCTTATTTCGTCAAAATCATCAGCTATATCCAAATACGAAAACATCTCAGGGAGCTCGAAAGACATTCTGCATAAGAAGATAGGAGAAAGTACTTACAGTCGACGAACCACCAGTCCACGAGATTCGCGTGATGAGATTCTTTGAGCAGGCTCTGAACCATGGAGCGCATCTGTTCGAGATCTGTCGCCGGGTTCACCTCGAGAGTGCCCAGCCGCTCCGCTAAAACAATACATTGGTAAATAACGATACACCAAGTTAAGCTACATCGGAACGCTAAGATTTTTTATTTTTATTGTAAAACAAATATATTACATTATAATATTATGGTAACTATATAACAGACAGACGCCGAGATATATCGTTGATCGCTGAATGGCACGATCATTTTGCATGCATCCACACAATAATTTGTAGTACTTTGCCGGATCGACATAAACGTTATTCGACGCGGCGAGTAGCACAGCAGACTATACGCCCATTATGAATTGTGGTTATGAAATTTTAACTATAACCTGACAAATTTTGTAGGTCTCACCGTAGATCGCAAACTGATTGTTGGAATACACACGCTTTTCCCATTCATTATGTCGACGACAGAAAGCGCAAGTGACGTCACTCAAAAAGCCAACTTTACTCCAGAGGCAAAAACTATTTTAAAAATTTATAAAACATCAATTGATAAATATAGAAAATTGAAATTATACATACTTGCCGTAATGTAATATTTTAAGATATGATCAAATTTTCTATTTCCTATCTTTATTAATTAATATAGTTTTTAGGCTCGGTTATAAATTTGGGCTTTTTTGAGATACGTCACTTGCGCTTTCTGCCGTCGATATATTGGTTATAATTAAGTATAAGAATACATACTACATAATATTTACTGTCCTACCTGATTTGGCCAATAATTCCTTGTCGTGATGATGACGTTCATAGTCCATCATCTTGATGAGATTCACAGTCAGTATTAGCTTGTCTTGCGTAGTTTGACTGAAAGAAACATTGATTTTATTTCGTGCCTTTATGTATAATGCTATCATAATATAATTGTTTATTTTTTTAGTATTTCAAGAGTTGGTACAAGTCTAAAGTAACTTTTTTATTGCTTCTACTTTCACAGTGGACAAGTATGGGGCACATACACATTACACGTAACACGCCCTTAAAATGTTATTGCTTTGTTTTGTAAAAATCTGTACATTTTTGTTGACCTCTGGAATATTTTGGGCCGACAGCGGTTACGAACAACACAGTTACAATATATTAAGTCTTTAAAGGAACAAAAATAACACGTATAGGTTATATTATGCTAGCCTATGAATTAAAACATGCTTTTCCCCATCTTATCCGTAATTTATCTACAATAATAATATCTATGGACGTTACACTCCACGCCAGTCTGGTCACGTGCTTTGCGTGCTTTTGCTCCATCGGCGGAATTCGAACCCGCAACCTCCGGCTTAAGCTACCAATACGCTTACCAACTGAGCCACACAGGTCGTCAAAAATTTTCCTTTATTAAACTATTATCCTAATTTACTAAATCGTCAAGATACGAATTAAAACATAAACTTGACAATTTTATTAAATATCATGTTTATGTTTTAATAATTTAAACCGCTCATTTTTTTAAACACTTCCAATTATTAATTATATACATTATATCCATTAGTTTTGTAAAGATGAAATACTGTAAATATTATTTTTACCGTGGCTCGAACCTCGATCGATCGCGGTTGTTCTAAATCCGAGTGGACAGGTTGACGTGTGGGCTTAGGACGACTCCATCCGCAGGCTTATGTTATATCGATGTCAGCCGACAAGATAACCCAACATTCTAATATTAATTTATTTATTTTTATTAGGTTTTTACGGCCAATATTATTTTAAGTTCAAAGATTGTATTTTTGCCTTGTTACAATGTTATATATCAAAATCTCCACCGCTTTTTGTTATTAATTTATAACTCGAGAATATTTTGGCTAAAGTGCCAAACGTTTTAACATACTTATTAGAGATTAAACTTACCCCGCTGGCCCATGTACAACCCTTAAATGAATTTTAAATAAACAGACAATATCAAGGAATTAAAATAAATTATACCTTTTGTTAAATTAATTATACTTCCGAGTTATTCAAGCTAAAGTAACCACTAACTAATATTTAAATGTAATTATCTGTTACTAAAACCTGTTAGTAGTTATAATATTTACTTAATAAAAGAGTTACACTTGTGACCAGAAAGTCGGTAAGCACTATTATTAAACTAAATATTTCAAGAAAAGATTAATTACATTTTAACTTTTTATTGATAAACAGATACGATTAGCCAGTTTTAATGTGTTAAAATGAAAAAATATTTTGTTCGCCTTCTCTTAAACAAGAGTTTTAAAGTCAAGAATCTCAGAAATTTCTCAATCTAGTACCAACATCAAAAGGATGAAGATTGAGTACAATCGGTTTAGACTTAGTCACTTTTTGAAAAAGGTTCATTAAGGAAAATAAGCTTAACTTTTTGTCATTATATGTATCGGTTTATTACATTGAAATTTATATAAGCAAGTTTTGTATATTATTTAAATCGCTAAAATCTCCAACCTTATGAGATTGGCGGTGGCACACGACAAACCATAACCCTTCTTTTAGGACACAGCAGTAATTGGGATGAAGTTCTATTTTCGTTTTGATAAGGTCACAATACTAACAGAATGACATTTGGGAAAATGAGAAATATCAAACAAATAATATGAGAAATATAAAAATAATTAGCTGATCCTGATAATGTTGCGACGAAATCGAATTTGTTGCACCGAGGCCTTGACCGCGACATGTGCGAAAACGTTAACGATTTTATCCCTAAACATGGCAGCGAGGTTGATTCGATTAGTTAAATTCCATTTCGGAAAATACAATGTCGAAACCGAAATCCGTATTTATTGAATACACTGATTTCTGCGTAAAAGGATTAAGAATTTTAGAATTCGATAAATTATTTTAAGTAGTTTATCCACTACTTCTATTGACAGATGTTGTATGGAGAATCTGTGAGAAGGCTATCAAAAAATTTTTCAGCAAGCGGTGAAGCCCTAAAAATTTTAAAATACCTTCCTAGTAAGCACTAATTTTTAGTCACAATAATAATAATTATATAATTAACTAGCTCCTGGCCGCGACTCTGTCCGCGTGGTAACTTTTCTCTTGAAATTTTTCCTTATTAATTTTGCTACAAATCTCATGGAGCCCGAGACCATTCCAATGAATGCAAAACCATGGAAATTTCATTGATTCGTGCGTTCTGGAGTTATGTCGTCAGAAAAAAAAACCTGACTTATTTTTATATACTTAAGGTCACAAGTTGTTAATTGAGAATTATGTATAATCGAAATTTGAATTCGAATGGCTCATTTGAAAATTAAAGATCTTCGGGACGTTACAATGGAGGTTTTTTTAACAAATGTACCAAATAGATGTATAATAAAATTATTATAAAGGATCGAATGTCTGGCGGCTTCGACTAAAGGGCGTCTTATACGTTAAATGTCTTTTTTTGAAATCAATAAGAATTAGTCATAAATTGACGTAATATTCTGAAAAAATATAAGTGTTAGTTGAGGATTTATCAGAGTGAATCATCTTTTCGATGTCGGTCCAAGTCTCGGAACAAGGAGCTTTTAAGTCATAGCATTGGAGTCACTCGGTCTCTATTATTCTACATCCACGCTATTTTTGCCGAAAGTAAGCATCCAATATCAATTAACTTCTAGAATTAAAAGAAACATTTTTTTTAATTTAAAAAAAGAGGACTCACGGTGCCAAAGATCGGCCTGGCTTCTTCTTAGCCAGCATGATGGCCTGGTTGAGTATGCTCAGGGTGATGACGGACGGGGCGAGGCGACAGGCCTCCCCGTCAACTTGCATGGGGATCACCTTCGTAGTCACGATCTTGGCTGTCTTGCACTGTGTGATGCAGGTGCCGTGCCCGCCCGCTTGCAGCAACGGCTGGAATAAGCGATACCCTCAAACTCCCAGTTAAGTCAATTAACAAATAGGTTTTGCGGATTACGTCAATGAGAAGGTCGGCCAGGTAATCCGTAACATGATTACAGTTCAAGCTCTTCTTTAATTAATCTGTTATTTCATATTGTTACCAGCATAGTCTCCTTAGAGACAACCATTCAAACCTGGCAGAAATTTTATTAGAATTATGGGACCACCCATCACCTAATAAGAAACAACAGTCGCTGCCCTTTCAGACTTGTATCAGTAAAGTTTCAAGTGAATTGCTGACCTTTTTGGGGGAATAGGTCAAAAGAATCCCACTAAAAACATAATGTAAAAAACAGGCCTAGTCTTGATTGAGCTGCTAGTTTATCTTGAAAAAGTATTGAAATCTAGATAAAGGCATGCCAATTCAAAGGTCCCTTACTGCGATTTGCTTATATATATATACGTATATATTTGTTAGCGGATACAAGGCCAGTCGTATAATATGTACTATAATAATCAACAAGTTGCAGTAAGGAACCTTTGACTTGGCACTCCTTTGTCTAGATTTCTTTTAGACATAAACAACCAGTTCAATCGAGACTTAGTCCGTTTTTACCCGACTGCGCTAGAAGAAGGGTTATATTTTTCAAGAGTATGTTTGTATGTATAATTGTTTGGCACGCTCTGTAGCCTGTGCAGATTTGTCTTGATCGCGCAAGTCACACTTGATAGATAAAAAAATTAAAAATCAAAATGGCAGATTTTTAAGTCAAAAGGTTCCAAATTTTTTTTTCGCTTATTTATGTCGAGTGGGGTATCAAAATATTTTTTTTTACATACCATTCTAGAAATATATATAACTTGCTGTTAAAATTGCAATAATTCCTGAGGTCGGATTTTCTGTTTTTGGACATTAAGCTTGTTTTACATAACGTTTTAGGTGAGATTTCACTTCTTTTTATAAAAAGGGGATTTTCTTTGCCGCCCTTGGCCGGTTTTTGAAGAGATCCGTTACACCCCATCTACTTCCCATTCCATGAGTACAAAGCTAAAAAATTACCACAAAAGTCATCAACGTCCAAATGACGTTTAATACATTGGTTCTCGTCCAATAACCAGAGTTAAGCAACGTCGGGCACGCAAATACTAACTATTTGGATATGTGTGAGAATAGCGTTTTGAATTAAATTAACTTTTAGGTATTTAAAGGGTTCCGTACCCAAAGGGTAGTTACTGGGCCCTATCTATACTAAGACTTTGATGTCTTTTTGTCTGTCTATCTTCAGGCTGTATCTCACGAACAGTAACATCTAGAGAGTTAAAATTTTCACAGTGTTGCTGTTTGCGCTATAACAAAAGACAATAAAACTAAATAAATTTAATATTTAACGAGACCCTCATACAAGAAATGTGAGAGTGTCGAAAATGAAAAATTTTGCTATCGCTTAACTTCAGAACTGAATGATCTACATACTTGAAATTTCGGATTTTAAGTATGTGATTATAGCTTACTGGATGACGAAAATTTCAGCTTTCTGTCACACTCAGAGGTTTGCAAAAAGGGGGCTGAAAATGGGACGAAATGTAAAATATGGGTAAGGAGAGTATGTATACTGAAAAATTTTGTTAAAACTTACATTACAAACGACAACTTTAGTAAAGTGACTTCATTATTATGAATAACCACTAGTGAAACTTATTTACAGGCTGTTATCATAATAATGGAGTCACATCCAGACTCACATTCCGTCCGACGTGAGTAATTTACGACCTACAATACCTGACTGCAAACATTTACATCAAAAATGTAACGTGTTTTATTAACCAGACCCCGCACAATATTTCTTAGTATATTCCAGCATGTTGACAGTCATTTTACTTTAAAAATTACTTTATTTTAAAGGCATAAGGGCCACTCTCGTACAAGTTATGAGGCAAAGATAACATAAACCGACAATACATCAAATTATGTCTTAAAAAATAATATTGAGCATTAAAAATTACGGAGAAATTCAAGGATTTCAAGTTAAAGTAATTTAAAACAAACTTACAAAGGAATTTCCTAAAAATATTATTAACTAAACACAAAAGTAGGTTAAAAGGTTACCAAGTTAGCTGGGAGTCGAAATTAAGTTTCAAATTATATTAAATCGTTGTTGAGCGTTCCCCTTCAAAAGTAACATTGAAAAGTTTTATTTTTAGTCATTAAAACGAATAATTTAGTGTTCCAAACAAAATAGTTAAAAGTTTTTAAAAATAAGTTATACAATAGGAAGACAAAATGTAGTCTACTACTAATGTAGTAACCTATCTAAATTGTGTATGAATATAGTCATATAGTTTAAAATGTAAAGTCATAGAATTTGATTTATAGCCAGTTCATGGACCTTCATAATTTGGTCACTTATGACATGCCCTACCGATAAATCACAAGCAACATTCAATTGACGTTTTCCGACCAAATGACGTAGATCCACTAACTGGCAATGAATCAGTTTCTTCGGTCGTACATACCAATTGATATGTGGTTAATCCTACAACTTCTATTAGACCATCCTCTGTAGACGGATCCACGGATCCTCCAGACTTGTTCCAAGGATGCGTCCCTCCTCCGTAACTACAAAAAAAAATTAACATTAATCCACTCCGAATGTAAAACGCATCTTTAATCATAAACAGACCTATAACAGACCGGTACAGAATATTGTCACTAAAAATTGTCAATAATACAAGTTTATTATTATTAATTACAATTGAATTAGGTCTGCTTATTACATTTTAATTAGTACATTAAAGGGAAAAAATGATAGATGCTTGAGACAGACACGGACAGGCGCTTTTTAATAGTTTACATATAGTTCTATACATATTAGCTGCTGTTTTACAATTGAAGACATAATGTGGAAGAAGCGGATAATTAACATTTTAGAAAAAAAAATAACGCTTTAGAACCAGGAAAAATAGACAAGCTAGATATTGAAATCGCTAAATTACAAGATTTATCTAAATTTTATGGAAAAAATGAGTATTTACTTGAAGGTTGTAAAATGAAAGTTACTCGCCTCTCCAGTTATGTCTTCAATTATAATATAGTTTTATTTGTATGCAAGAGCCCTTTTAGTAAGCTGTAGTTAAGTTACAAAAGAAGCTACAAAATTTTATTACTTAACTTATCAACTTTCTTAAAGCTTAAGCCCATTAGGTTATATTGTAAGTTATAAATGATTATACAATGAAAGAAAACCCTCTTTCACTCTTATAATCTTAGATAACAATAGATATATTAAGTTAAATAAAACTTTCCACGTGTAAGCGAAATAAAAATGTCAAGGGTCTTACAATTTATAGTTTCAACGTAAAAAAATCGGTATTAACGCATTATATTATTTTCGCTGCAAAACTAATTTTAAAAGAACTCAGCTAACGTTCTTTAGCTGAGTACCTTGGAAAGGCCGAATGAAAGTTTGTATGAGCATAATCGTAAAGGTGGCTTTCCGATCGTCACTTTATGACATCAGCTGTTAATTTTTGTTTATCTGTTATCTTTTCACCCAAACAGCTAAATCGATTTCGCAAATTTTTGACATGAGGACATTTTGAGTTTCGGGGAAGGACATAAAATACTTCCTAGTATGAAAATAAGTACGGTTCCCGCGTGATAAACGCGCAGCAGACATTATCTTGTAGTTCATAATGTGGCGTTTTAGTAGAATTTTTATCACGGAGACAGAACAGCCAGACTTATTTGTGGCAGGCACCAAAGTCTATATACTTATGTAACAGATGAAAGGTTTAAATAAACATTATTATTATTATTATTATTATTATTTTTGACGGTTGTATAATATACTCGTTATCGTGTTGTCTGTAGAGTAGACTTAACCCTACAAAACACTTTTTAAGTTTATTCGGCTCTTTGTCCTTTCAGCTCAGCCGGGTGATCTTATTTTAACTTCACAAAAGAAAAAGTCTTATCTTTTGAGGATTGTTTAAGAAAAGAGATAGTAGGTCCGTTGTGTTATTAAGTTTTTAAGTCTTAAATTATGGAAGAATTCTTTTCGAAACCAAATAGGTAGGACTATGTTTATTTCAGCTACATTGCTATAAAATCATTGAATATTCTATTACTCTTAAAGTTTTTTATAAACAATATAAAGAAAATCGGTGTGATTTCGTTTTAATGTTCCTATAAAACATCAGATTTGATAGTAAATATAATAAAGTTACATGTTCGCTATAAGTACAGAACCCACAACACACATGATATTAGATATAAATATAACATAATAATATAATACTCTATGGGCGCTTCACACCACGTCAGTCTGGCCCCGTGCTAAGTACCCGAGAGACTTGTGTTACGGATACCAGACAACGGAAATATATTTAATACTTTTATAATATACACATAGGTATTTAAGATTTTTATTATATGATACACATATTTAATATACATCCAAGACTCAGGAACATTATAAAACTTTTGCTCCGTTGGCGGGATTCGAACCCGCGACCCCCCGCTTAAGCTACCAACGCGCTTAATAACTGAGCCACAGAGGTCGCCGAATGGTCCAATAGTCAAATGGTCCAATAGTTTTAAAATAACACGCTCAAATAATATTTTCATCTCCACGGCAGATGAATTTGAAAATCCGGTTTTTGATGAATTATATTTTCTATGAAAACGGATAACAGTATTTTTTGTACAGTTTTTAATTATTATTCTAAAGCAAAACATACAGAATTTTTTATACAAAGATTTCGATAACGACATACATATTCAGTTTTACTACCCATGAAAACTTTAATACTTGACTGTTTTAAAATTATAACTTCTTACAGTTATAAATGGGACAACTGTTTGTTTCTTTGTCCTTCTTTTACAAAGAAGCAGCTTCTCGTGTTGATTTTCAGCATAAACTCAGTTAAAAGGATAAAGAGTAACATACTACTTTTGGTTTTGGAAAAGCATAACTTAAAGAAAACATAAACAAATGCGAAACCGCGGGAAAATGGTGGTATTTTATGAATTATGGAATTACATATTTTCGAAGAAACCTAATGCCCGTATTCAGATAGATCTAACGACTATTTCAATTTTATTTAATAGAGATTTTAACTTAAACTACATTACTTATAGTAAACCCACTTGTTCATAAAAATATTTAAACAGTGATTAACTAATCAAGGTTTGCTGTCTTTTTCTGTCGTGTGACGTTTTCAATATTCCAGAATGGGACAGTGAATTTTGATTAGTTAAATACTGTTTAAATATTTTTATGAATAAGGAGGTAGATGCTTATTATTTAAAATTAAGTGAGGTAACTGGTAAACTCCGTAAGCAGTAATTAAAGTTCCAATCATATTTCCACAAACTGAGATAAAAAAGAGCATTACTGAGGTAACATTTGCATTTCTCGAGCTCAGCGAAGTCGAGGAGTCATCGTTTGTTATTTTACGAGAAGCGAAATTCCTTAATAAATAAAATTAATCGTGATCTTTATTAACGAGTCAATACCGCGCCAGCTTAAGAGCTCCGTTAATTAGCGACTTAATTGCCATAAAGTGTGGCGATACTTTAAAAGACATTTTTAAAAATAATTTGCGCCCAAATTAGTTTGTCGCGCAGAATCCATACTTTTTTTTGGATCAAAGTGACTTTTGCCATTTTCCTGTATCACAAAGTATACCAAATTTTAGCGAAATCGTTTAAAAAGTGCTTTGCGCGTGGTGGAAACTTTGTAAACTATCCCGTTTCACAAAATTTTTTCATTCCTGCTCAGCTCCCATAGGTTCTAGCGTGATGTGTCATAGCTTATAGCTTTTCCCGTGCAAAAATTCATAAACTTCGGAATTTTTGGAACTTAACACCTCAAAACACGCTAGCCCTATCTATCTAACAAGTGTATTAACACAAAAATATATTTTTAAATTTTGGCCAGTAGTTTCTGTGATTAGTGCGTCCAAACAAATAAACTGCCCTCCTAAACAAGTGGTAAGCGATTAACGTTTTGCTTGTTTTGTTTGATTGATTTGATTGACATTTTCAAACTCGACTAGATCACGTGACTTTTCGTTCGTCTGATGTCAATCCTATACAAAAACATGCCAAACGCTTTAGATAATCATACTGTAGAAGAATAGATATGGAATTTTAATGTATGTTATTACCTTGGAATGTTTAAGAATACGATCGCGTGTACTTTATGCTCCCTCAGTACTGGCGTGAAGTCTTTACCGTCGCACTCCATAGTAACGAATTCCGCCAGACCCTTCCATTTGCGTTGCATTAGGTCCTTCCCACCTGCCGTGCCGTAGAATAATTTATTTCGGATCCGGGAGTTAAACTTTTCCGGATGTGCCTCTGAAACATTAACATGCATTTAGAACAGGTGCGAAAGGTGCGCCGTCTCCCGCAGTCGCGTCGAACGCTAGACCGACATTTTCTTTCATAAACGCAACAATAGGGAATGTCAGTCTGCTCATGTATTATGTAATACGATTTCCTTTGTAGCAACTTTAATAACTCGTGAAGCCGGCAGTAGTATCTCCGTCTGTACCGTCGGGTCGCAACTCGAAAATTTAGTTTATTTTTGCGCCGACCTGTCGCGAAATTCAATTATGAGATTTCTCCTTTGAGTTTTTCCGAGTGAAGCTGTTCATTTGGCTATTGTAGCGCGAAATGAAAATAGAAGTTTTAAAAAATCGTCCCGGCGCAGCCTCTTTACACGGCCGAAAGCGTTTTTGCGGCAGAGGGTATTCAAAACTGCCCTGCAGCGACACCATAATAAAGAACTTTCCAGCGCTCCTATTGTGTTGGACCGAAAATTAATAGAATTTTATGCATTCCACAGAGCAGATAATATATTACATATAATACAACTTTGCTGGCGATACAACTAGAACGTAGTCTACACTATAATATGTTTAGTAATTCGATGTACTCGTGAATCTAGCAGAGCCTTTGATTCAATATCTCGTGTAATTTGTGTATTGGCCCATAATCGTAACGCTGAACATTAAATACGTGACGTAGGGGTTTTAATTAAATTTGACGTATATGAAAGCGTAGCTAACCTCGGGCTTCATGGAATTCTAGGGCGATATGGGCGTCCACACCGAACGAGAAATAGTTATTGACAACGTTCAAAGGCAGGTCCGGCTTGGCGTTACTGGTGTCTGTTCCCGCGACGTCCTCGTTTGGTTCCACTTTAAGCTGCCATCGGTCGAGTAGCACGGTGTCACTCTCGCCTATGTGAGCCAAAATTTTTGAGATCGGCTCGTCCTCGTAGCCCTAAGACAGAAGTACATACTTAATTTACAATTATGTAATAATCTGTACTGAATGAATAAAATTGTGGAAAATAAATAATCGCTCAAGGGTTTTTGCAAACTCTATATGAAGCCTTAACATTTGATTTGAATAGGTACTTTATAAATTATACACAGATAAACATGCAAATCAAATTCTCACGTTGTTGATTTATAACAGTATAACTACAAAACGTTAAACGACACAACGTAAAAAATGATATTTAAAACTTTTTACTTAACTAAACTTTATTTAATATAATATCTTTAATTTTGTGAGAGCTAAAATCTTGGCAAATTGGCGGTGCGTTCTAAAATAAAAAATAAAGCATTTGTTTTATGATATTCCTAGTTCTTAATTTTTTATTAAAAGTCTGCACAAGGAGCGGATGCAGTATAATATTATGTAATCCCCTGCGACGGAGAAATGAAATTGTTGTTACATGAAACAACGTAGTGACTTTAATTATACGTACTGCTTCTGCCTAGAACGGAGTCAGATATCTCTGAAGCACATTTCAAGAGCCTCGAGTGTGATTAACGCTCAAGTGTTTTGTTTTACATTATTATATCTACAAATAAAGATAAAAAGTAAAATATTATATGTCTGTAGGTACTAAGGTCAAGAAGATATATTTGTATATTGTAACGGTTGTGACGTCAGCCAGCATTTCCTACCGCCAAAGCCGCCATTTACTCCGCCCACCATGCCAGCCATTAG
>JAOTAV010008273.1:0-28556 GCA_026546445.1 Cyclargus thomasi | reverse complement strand
TCTTCATAATTTTGAAGTCGGTACCAGTCAAAAATTTAAATTTAGACTAATCATGACATGGTAGCTGGTACCGACTTGGAATTCTGAAACAGGCACTATTAAAGAATAAATTTTATTTAATACTTTTAGTTTCTTTTGTACTATTTTAGTTTTTTCCTTTGGAAGTCGGTTTAAATTTTTTGTTAAAAAATAATAATTCATGCTAAAACATCTATATGTACTAATAATATAAAGCTAAACAGTTTGTTTGTTTGAACGCGCTGATCTCAGAAACTACTAGCCAGAATTCAAAAATTCTTGCAGAATTCTTGAAGAATATGAAGGTGGATACTATGCTTTGATATTTTTAATGCTTTTGCTTGGTTCAGGACGAGGTTCAGAGGTAATATCCAAAAAACCAAAAAAAATACCACTCCGCTTCGGCCTGCTAAACGAAAGGTAAGAAATTGGTTCTGTTAATTATTTTAAACTGGGGGCATTTTATGTAATTAATTAATTAAACTAACATATTGATTTGTGTTGTGTACATTCTTATATACCTACAGTGAAATTAATAATAATAATTAAAAAACAATAATAAGGCCATGTCGAACTGATGATAAAAAAATATATTAAAATAATAATGTTGATAATAAAACATAATTAAATATAATTGTGAATAAATAAATATAATAAAATGATAACAATTTTAGTCATAGTGTTGATTTTGTTGTCAATTAAGTAGTAAAATATTTTTATTTTTACGTGATTTTTTGGTTCTGAGCGAGCGAAGCCACAGGGAAAAGCTAGTCTGTTAAGCAACAAATTGTTATTTGTAGTTAGCGTGTGCCAACTACAAATAACAATTTGTTTCATTAAAAATGTAGACACGAGCCATTGAGATATGCCTCGCGTGAGCACCACGTGATTACGTTTACGCTAAAGCTCTTTAATGTTTTTAGCTGATAGTAAAACTATGTACGTCATTCACGCAACGTATATGTCTACTTAATAAAACAAAGGTAAGCTGGTTTTGGCTACAAAAAATTTGCTACAGCATGCGTCATTTCTGTCTGTTGTCAGAATCGAGCTTAGACCGAAAGAGCGGAAGTGTTATTAGTTTTGTTCGGAAAAAGAATCCGCTTAAAGCCACTGCGCTCTGATTCGTCGAAAGTATCGGAGTACGTACACACAGGTCTCATATTGGTGCGTACTGTTTTAGTGCGAGCGTTTGTTGGTTCGAAATTAATTTGTCAGTGTCAAAGCACTGATAATTTTCGGACACGTACGGCTCACATTACTTCTCTATTGGTTATGTGCTTGAAAGTTGTCAGGCTTAAAAAACTATGTCATCACACCGGCACGGCGCCACAGTTCGATATTATTGTTGAGAAATTCGGCATGTATGTAGAATATAGATGTTACGTAAGAAAGAAGAGAAAAAATTCTACCCCCAAATAGGGGATGAAACGTTGTATGGAAATATTACGCAAGGTCAAATGTAAGGGGTTATTTTTATATAGAGCTGTTATTTTCTTTTTTGACACGACACAAAGACACAGTAGAAATTCTGTTGCAAATTTATTGTTACTTGGATAATATAGATATTTGCCAGAGTATTATTATTTTTATTAGACATGCAAAACCAAACATCGAAAATTCCAATATGACCTACGAAAATCGAGAAAGGTGTCACTCAGCCCTTTTCTTGCTAAAAGGTATAAATAATTCGTCCGAAATCCATACCTGTCGAGAATATCCCAGATGTCCTTGCCTTTCAAAAGTATCGCTGACGGGTCAACGGGAAATCTGAGAAAATAATAACTTGTATCGCTTGGTTTTATGTATTTTTTTGTATTGGAATATGAATTTATACTGACGAAACTTTACTACCTAACTTAGTTTGTTACTCCTAATTACTTGTCTTTAATCTTTTTGATAGATCATTCAATTTACGTAATTTTCATTTGCTTTAGTCATTATGAGCTTAATTTATGTTGTAACCAAGCAGTTACAACATAACCTCATAATAGACCCATAATTTACGCAGTCAAGCAGATAGGGCGTTAAGGAAAGATCAATGAGCAAACACACAATAATATTAGTATGAATCTATGGTTCTGATTCACAATTTCGTTCCGACTATACTCTATTCCCTGTAACTTCATTCTGATATTGCAAGTGTCCATGGGCGACAGTATTTGCTGCTTGTTTGCATAATTGACTTCTAATTGGGCGAGCAAAGCACTGCATATCCCACTGCCTGCACATTTGCGGTACACTTTACGGAAAAACTATATCAGCTTCAGGTTTGGGCTTTACCACAGTAATCTAAGTATATGTCTAGATGTGTTTAAAAATAAAATATAAATAAAATTATCGATGATAATAAATAAAATGATATTGTACTACTAATGCCATCTATGAGTTACAATGTGCAACGTAACGATAAACTAAACGAACTGAGTATTCATGCAGCTACCCTGACAAGTGTCAAGCGAGTATCGTTTACGATAATCGCTTGGCGTGTTTTTGTATGGGACTGACATAGACTAACGAAAAGTCACGTGATCTAGTCGAGTACGAATATGTCAATTCCATAAAAACAAGCGAAGCGATTATCGTAAACGTTAATCGCTTGCCGCTTGTCTAGGGGGCAGAACAGTAAAATTTAATATAAAAATCTGTTACTGTCGCAGAAAATCAAACTGAGAAAACCCAGTAAGAAGGCTGCTGGGAGACACTGTCTATTTAAAAAAAACCCAAGGTCACAGCATTTAATAAATCTCGCGAGCGCTCATAAAGTTGCGCTTTTTCGCTTGGTATATATAAGAAACACGAAATAATATTTTACTACGGTTGAGTCGAAATCAATCGGAATTGATATTTTATCTTTGTATTGGAAAATCAAATCCCATAAGAGTTGAGACGCATGAAAAGTTTTATAAGATCAATAAACCATGAAATATTGATACTATAAAAGCAATCTCTGACTTATGTTTTTTTTATGGATATATAAAAAATATTATTCCTTTTCTGCTCTTATACAAATTAAATAAGTAAACTCCAAAATCTCATCGATTTCTCTATAAGACATTTTTAGTACTGGATAAGCTATGACGTTTAAATAATAAATGAGGGTAAAAGAATTTTTGAAATCATTTGAACGTACAATAATACAAATCTTTCCTCCTTATTAAGAGTAAGAATATTTGGAAATTAAAGTATTTAACAATAGCTTGTTTCAGCCAAAAAGGTCTTAATAAGGTCCCAACAACTTTAAAACATAAGACTTACTTCTGAACATAACCTCATGTTTAAGACGTAAACTAAGACCAATGCAATGGGCTTTTTGAAAATCATCTTTCAATAGATTTGTTCCGAAAGGGACGGCAAATATCGATCTGTCCCCCTCACCCGATACCGAAATGGAATAAATTGGAATATTAATTTTGCATAACAATGCCTGCAAACAAATTAAAGCACCAGATGTCTTGCTCAGACTTCTTATTTCCGTTTATATTGGTCAATTTATTTTCGTATATTCCCTCCTTTGTGTTAAACCCATTTCAATATTTTCAAGTGGCCAACATACTTGCCAGTACTTCGGTTCCTTCTTGATTCAATACAGCGCTTTCTTTTCAATTAAGATACGGACGTTATAATATTCTTTGCTTACTGTAAAAAATATGTCTAATAGTAGCTGCTTGAGGGGGAAAAAACTGTGCATTATTTTCCTAAATTAATCCGGGATAAAGACGCTCACACACACATTCACAAACTTTCTTGTCCTTATTATTAATCTTAATAATATCTTACTTTTTATCCTTACTTCTTCCTAGTATCTTATCATACTTCTTACTATATTAATTATAAATGCGAAAGTTTGTGAGTGCTTATGTCTGCTACTTCTTCATGCTTAAGCGGCTGGACAGATTTCGATAAAAATGGCATGGAGATAGCTGATATTCTGGATTAACACAAAAGTTACTTTTTACGCGGGTAGCACCGCAGGGCAGAGCTAGTAGCATAATAATTGTCATTAATACATATATTATCGTTGAACCAATTTTTCTGTTTGGAGCGGAAATGCTTTAAATCTCGAAATAGGACAAAAGATAATTTTTATCCAGGAAAAGTGTAGGATCACCACTCAATGAACGAGAATTAGGGGTTGCATCACCATTTCCTCATGAGTGTCGGATAGTATACCCACAACTTATTTGCCAATTTCTCCATACATTCTGTCAGATTAATTGTGGATTGTCTATACGGTACTTATCACAAAGAGGTAAACTGGCCCTAGTCAATCAATGAATGCGCTTCCTTAACATTGGGGTGGCATCTCGCAATATTTTCCTTAAAATCTCCTGGGAATAAAAAAAACTGCCAGGATACCTGTATAGAGCCGTTGTTAAAAGTACAGGAAAATTCATTATAATTAACGTATAAAATAATTAATATTACATTTTAACGGCACAAGTACGGCTTACGTTGATTGTAATAACGTGTTTTAAAAAGCCGCGTAATACACTCAACGCGAGGGCTGGCGACTGGAAAAAAAGTAAATTAACCTAAAATATATCGATACTGTTTTATAAAATTTTAAGTTTAGTTTAGTTTCAAAATTATATTTCTCATATCTTATAATAGTCTATTATAAGTATATATAAGATATGAGTATTCGGAGTCCGATTTTAATTACAGCAAATTAAATTGAAATACTTCGAATTACACACATTGTATTTTATTTATAGCAAACAACACTTTGTGCGATAAATGACAATAAGAAGAACACTATATTTTTTACAAAAAATATTGAAATACTCGTGTTTAGGTCTCATAATCTGATAAATGATTAAAATATTTTATTCCACTACAATTGTGTGATACCATCTACAGAATTGTTTAATTTGGAAGGTCTTGTCTCAGTTCAAGTTATAGTAATCAGAGTTCCATAATATCATATGTTGTTATTTAACCGACTTTCAAACAGAAGTCATTAATATTTTTTCGGTTTAAGCGCTGTACTACTTTCGCAGAAAAACACTATGACATAAAGGACACATGCACACTCTAAAATATTTTCACTTACTTTTGTTAATCTGTTATAACATTATACTGTGTGACGGGTACGACTGTGTGATCACAATTTTTGTTTCATTTTTTTTCTGCGTAAAGCAATTTTAGTTTGCGAGAAATAGCTATAAAATAATAAAACTACAAATTATTATTATTTCTGCCTTTTCGAAAACCACAAGAGTCTCCAGGGTCAACTCAAAGAATAGAGGGAAATTAAAGTAGGCTATAAATTACCTTCCCCTTTTCACCAAGGAATGAAGGGTCGACGATTTTACCGCTTGCCTTTTATGTAGTGGCAAAAACTAATAGTTTACCGAAAAAGCAAAAATTAATAATCTTTCAACATTACATTGGGTTACTTATAAGTTAATTTACAAGTTAATTAATAAGTTAATTAGGTAAGAAGTTTTTATGCATGGAATTCACAAAATGTGACAAACTTTGATGCTAGATTAATTTTTTTATGTGATGATTTTTTCATGATAAGTTTAGTTCATAACATGCAAGGAAAACATTTTGACTTTCTGTTTCATGGATTTTTAGTATATTGTCTTTTAGTGTAAGTGATAACGACCAACCGAAAATATACTAACGAAGTGATCGTTAAGTAATCACTAATATTATAATAAACAATAATTTTTCTGTAATGTTAGCGAACAATACCCAAATATTCACCGGTTGCGGGCCGGATTTCGACTTTTATAGAGCAGTCACAACCCTACGCAGCGTGCGGGCAGAGGAATAATTATATTATCTCATATTTGGTACAAAAACTGCATGTCGTTTGTGCGCTACCGCGATTGCGTCTATGAGCAATAACGAGATTAATTCACGGCAATGGGATTGTTTGGGGACGTAGAAGTTTGATATAGTAGACGTACGAGGTGTCAGATATACGAGGATATATTATTATACTTTCTTACGTGTTGGTAGAGTTTGGGTTCTTCTTCTTCCCGAGAGAAAAATTCGACTGTACGCTATGACGCGACGCAATTTCGGCACGGTATGTCATCTGTAATTCAAAAACCGGCCAAATGCGAGTTTTGTACCAGTAATGAGCAAAAAATTAAGAATTCGTAGTTTTGTAAGTTAGCTTTGCGTTTCCTAACATGCGATAGCGCGGTCTAGACGTACTGCGGCGCCATCTTGTACCAAGAAGAAAAAGCTTTAAAAAACACGTTAGCCGTATGAGAGCTCTTATATATAAAATAACAAATCCTGACTGACTGACTGATTCATCGTCGCCGAGCAAAAACTGTTAAAGCTACGGCCATGAAATTTGGCGAGTAGGATTGTTTTATTGGGGAGACACCCGCTAAGAAAGGAAAAATAAAATTTGTCAAAATTTTATAGAAAAAATAATATAAAATAGGCAACACAGGAGATACAGTGGTGTGAATGTGTGGTGTGCCAATTTTATTAAAATATTCAAGATCCAGGGACGTTAAAAACTTTTTGTTGTATCGGCGAGATTCGAACTCGCAACCCTCGGCTTGAGCTACGTGCTGTGAGTTATACGGGTTGTCGATTCGTCGCAATAGGTAAAAAAAATAATCTCGAAATAGGTATGTTTAAATACGGTGGAACGAGGCATTGAAGGGTGCTTCACCTGTATTATAATCAAGATTCTTGTGAAGTAAATACTTGTGACATTGTCAAGTGTGGGGGTAGTCACGCAAATCGATCAATCTCGTTTACTCACTTCGTATGTACACTGTAAAACGGCAAGTTTTAAGTACAGTCGACGCAAATCTTTGTATACTAAAATTATTCCTCCGTTAGTTTCAGGGTTATAATAGCTTTCTTTAAAATTTTTAACATTTCATTTGCGCAGGTAATAAAATTGATTCATTTGCAGCACGTTATTCCAAATATTTCGAATGAAGTTATTAGATTCTTCAATAACTTGGAATCGCTCTCTTTCTTATATAAACCATCCCTGTACCTTAATTATTACAAGGAATATCTCAATATTTAAAGAATATACATGTTATAAAAAAGAAAAATAACTTTATTAATACTTGACAATTACGTTGTAACTGCACAGCAATTTATCGGTAGTCAACGAGCATATAGCTAAAAGCGGTAAGGCCGCCATTTTACACATCTTTGTCTTTTTAATGATATTTAGGGGGCTAGTGAGCAGACAGGTTACCTGATAGTAAGCAACTGCCGTCGCCCATGGAGACTCCCGACATACGAAGAATCAGAAGCACGTAGCCGGCCTTTGTTTCCGGGGGGATTGGGGATGTTGGGCCACCGGTAAACTCACTCACTGAACAAAATACATCACAACGCCGCTTCGCGCCAGTTTTATGTGAAGCCGTGCTATCACTCCGGTCGAGCCGGCCCATTCGTGCCGAAGCATGGCTCTCCCACGGCAAATGTCTAGTAACTTTTTTTTGTTTCTTCTGTCTGTTATATCTTTTGTTATAACTTTGTTTTTCATTTTTGTTGTGTGCAAATAAAGAATTTATTATTATTTAGCCGTACTCGATTATTTTTTAACTAGACTTTTTTATTATTGATACAGATGTCGCGAAGTATACCGAAACTTATAATGTTTATTATAATTGCGTGCGGGGGAATCAAGAGGCATTAGTGTTGATTGCAGTGGAAAAAATTACGCCTATAATATTATGCGTGCAATACTCAAAATTTTACCTACGCACTTTATTTTAAATACTTAACAAACATAAAAAATACATATCTTACTTCTTTAATGTCTAGTTTGCACGACTTAAGTAATAAGTAGGAAATTAAATTTTGAGTGACTTACTTTTAAGCAGTGGCGTAACTACAAGGTGGCAAGCCGGCAAAATTCCACGGGCCCCCAGCCGAAAGGGGCCCCCGATCAGCTCCCTACACAATAACCGCTTAAGTGTTTTTGTATTGGTTTGACATAGTGGGACAAAACGAATTTGCCACGGGCCTCAAACGGTATAGTTACGCCACTGCTTTTAAGTGTATGTCGAAACGTATTTAAGTAGTTAAGCTTTTTAGTTGATTCAAGATGGACGCTCAACAACGTACAGAAGTCGTAAATTCTTTCTTTTAATTTGTTATTGATGAGGTTTTGGAGGAAAAAATTATTGAAATACCTACTAAAAAGAGCACGACGAAAAACGGTGCTCGAATACGCCACTACAATTGTGAATTGAACTAAATTGTGTTGACATGTACGTGTCCTACGTGTCCAAATGTGTCAAGTGACAAGCCCCGAATACCAACTTAACAGAAAAAATAGAAGATTTTCTAATTATCTTGGTAAGTAGTAACAAAATTTTAACTTGCAACTTGCTACTAAACTTTGTTTTTACAAGCAATTAATAACTTAAAATTTTGTTACTTACTTATCTACTTAATACGTGTTTACACGTATTAAGTAGATAAGTAAGTAACAAAAGAAATTATTAATTTGAAAAGTATGAGATGATATAATTTAGTATATTTATACAGTACTCACGTTTACTAATCTAAATATATTAAAACTAAACTTCTCTTAAAAGGCCGACAACGCATCTGCAAATTGCAACTCTCATGTTATGTCGTCTATAGGCGACGATAGTTGATCTGCCCCCCTAGACAAGTGGTTTATTATCGTTTACGAAAATCGCTTGGCGTGTGTATGTATGGGATTGAAATTTTCGAACGACAACTAGATCACATGACTTTTCGTTGGACAATGTCAATCCTGTACATAAACACGACAAGCGATTTTCGTAAACGGTAATCGCTTGCCACTTGTCTAGGCGGGCTGGTGGTTAGCTAAGATGTGAACGTTTTCGCTTCTTTGGTTTGATTCTACAAAGAAACGAAAACGTTTCCGTCTTGGTTTACCCGTTAGCCGTAAGACGTTTGCTGCCTACGGGGCAGTCTCTAACCACTAGTTGATAGTGTAGTAAAAATGTGAACTTTGAGTACACGATATAGTACAATCGTGGCACAGGCACGCGTCCAGTTGGCACAGCTCTACTTGTACTATTCATTAGTACGGATTTGTTCACTCAATTATACCTTCAACTTTATTTTTCTACTAGATTTATTGACCTCAGTAACTCCTTAAGTTAGTTTATTAAAACGGTTTTTTTATACATATCGTATTTTTTTTAATATCTATATATTAATGCACGAGTGGAAAACTTTGTACCCTTTTTACGAAAGACGCGTAGACGGAAAACCATGAAATTTCTCCCAGTTATAGTTGATATGAAGTAGAAGCGTGGAATACCAGTATTATTTTAAAATATGCTTTAATTTTCCATATTTTTTTCGCACTACAATTTTTCTATTTTATTTTTACACTACACTACAATATTTTGACACACTCAACATACAACATACATTATACCCAAAATACTCTTTTGTCTATGGTTAAAGGTTGATTTTTTATAAAATTTAATGGCCTGGTAACAATACCTTTATGCCACATTGATTGTATTGTATTGAATTGAAAATGGTTAATAGTTTTTTTACAGTTCCTCTACACGATGGATTTAAATATTTATGGTCGAATTTTGACCACAGTGCGATCTCTAGTATTCTTAGAAGTGCTTAATTACTAAAGTTAGTTTTTTTATTAACTCATTGCAGATTAGATTCTTTCCATATATACATTTCATACCAAAAAGGATTTATTTAAGTCTATCCTTTTTAAATACAATAGAAGCTTTTTGCACTTTAATGCGATTGCAATAAAAGCACACGTTAATATTGACGATCGAATTAGCATTTCCACTTGCATGTTCTATCAGACGTATAAACAAAACAATAAATAAGGATTACCTCCAACAATATTATGTTGGAAAAAATTGACGTGCATTGTCGCTCGTGCATCCGACAGGCCATTTTACTTGCAAATTGCTTATCCATCGATGCCGACTCTACATAACGAATACACATAGCATTACAGCTGATGTACCCGTACTGCTGGGGAAAATGTAATTTTAATACTAACGATGCGAACATTTTACACGCCTACTATTTAGTCGGTTCAAAATAACTTACTCACACAAATTTCGATATTTTATATAAAGTGTCAACTTACGACGAATGAAACATACTCGAAATTAGAAAGTTGGATCGTGCATAATAAAATACAATATTCGTGATAATAATAAGGTGAAATGTTTTATTATAAGACAGTAGTCTCATCGGCATACCTTCTTTATTTTGACAAGTTTTATGTAGGCATGTTAAAACATGGTTTCGCATGTATCCATATATTCTCTCAACGGATAAGATGGACGCTATCCAACAAAAAATAAAATGATAAGTTATGAATTCAGTATTATTCCTTAAGATCTACCAAATAATATTGCATTTATAACTCAAAATCTGATTTTTGTTGGATAACACACAAATTAACAGTGTCCATATATTGTAACAAAGTGGTAACTGAAACAACATTTTTATAGATAACTAGCTGACCCAAAAAAAATTGGGTTGTACTACCCCTAACATTTAGGGGGATGAAAAATAGATGTTGGCCGATTCTCATAGATACCGGATAAGCACAAAATTTCATCAAAATCGATCAAGCCGTTTCGGAGGAGTATGGCAACGAAAACTGTGACACGAGAATTTAATTATAGACAATGAACAATTTTATATGGCAACATAACCTTATTACAAATCGGCAAAAAGGGAGTAGGACTCGCGCACGAAGTTTTATATACCATAGAATTTAAATAAGCAACATTTTAACTGTACTTAGAATTATTATCGTTTGAAATACTGCCTCGAAAGAGACAGACGGACAGACGTCGGAGTCTTATTAACAGGGTTCCGTCTCTATCCTTTGAAGACGGAACCCTAACGAGTTTCTGGTGGAAACTCGGTGTTAAAGTGATCTTGAATATACGAAGTACGAACATTTTAGTTCTCACCTTTTTTGTTTGATTAGTAAAAGAAAACTCGGTCGAGTACCCTTCGAAGGTCGTGGGCTGAATTCTAGCGTTATCTTGTTAGCCTTCTTAGTTTATTACTAGCATACACTTGCAAGAATAAAATTAAGTTATAAAAATATAGGGTACAAAGCAATAATGCGTATATGCATAGTTAAGAGAGAGAGAGAAAAAAATAAAACAAAAATTTTCTTTAGCTCCATTTCACACTATTGATGAAGAGGAGAGATTTGTATTTTTGTTAGTTTGTTACGAATAAATTTAAAAATAGAAATTCATGTTTCACAGTAATAAATGTTGTATGACGTTGTAAGTTTTGGGGATCTGTGCTACGCCACGAATGGGCCGGCTTGACCAGAGAAATACTACGGACACAAAAAAACAGGTGTAAAACAGCGTTGCGCTATGTTTCGTAAAGTTACTGAGTTTACCGTAGGCCCAACTCCAATATTTCATATCCCTATTTCCGTAGCCTTTTCCTTCATTAAAAAGACCGGCATTGTACTGGCTTTTGCTACGCTTCTGCGGTAATATCATCAGGTGAAACGTATGCTCGCTTGCCTCATAATTTCATAAAAGGGTATTTAATATCTCTGCCACATCACTTATTACTTTTTTGTTGAATGACCAGAAACGCATTGAATACTTTACCAAAACTAAAATATCTATGCTATACTTTTTAAATTACTTTCCTATGAACAACACCTTAATGAGTTTTAGTTAATGCCCCATAATATTGCCATTTGAGGTTACCATTACATATTATTATGACACAAGCATTCCATACTTGTATACAAACACTCCAAACATTTAAATGTATAAACTAACCCCAACGTTCATGCACGTATGCCCATTGTAAACCGACAACCCCTTTTAAAGTATTTGAAATTTCATCCATTCCATTAAGGCAAAGCCGGAGTTTCTGTCAAATCCGACGACATTGTGCGTAGAAGAATTCCTTATTCACTTATTTCTTCGAGAAGTGTTTGGGATTTCCTCGGGAGTAAGTTTTAAGCCGGCAGTAAATTATTCGTTCGACAGGTAACGCCGTAAAGGTAAGATTTACGTCTTACGGCGCGGGTTAACCACCCCTTGATAAGGCCCGGCGAATAAATATATAGATGCGACGTTTAATAACGATTAACAGAAATTTCTAGAAAATTAAAGATATTATACAGGATGTACAAAAGTGAGTAATACTTTAGGGATTGTTTATTAGGGACCATCTTTAAAGTACGTAGTAAAAGGGGGTCGTTGAAGTGTGACATGGCGTGACATAGGGGTGGGGATTCCTCAGTTTTGTGACATCACATTTGAAATTCAATCTCAGAATTTGAAATATTGATGTGGTTTAAATGTGTAGGTGTAAAATTGCAAATTGAGTTACATTACAATATGGAGGGTCCTCAGAAACGTTACCACCTGTGACAAGTGGGAGGGTGGGGGGGATCTAAAAACCATAAAATTTGTGTGACGTACTTTATGGATGGTCCCTCATGTCCCTTATATTATAGAGTTCACTGTTTACTTAGCAGCGATGAAAGCGAAAACGACAGTGATTTTTTTATATCTATTTTATTTAAAGAACCTTCATAAAATTACATATCGGTCCTGTAAGTATTATAATATTTATACCTTATGACAAGCAATAATATTTGTATCTACTTATACTAGAGACTTACAGCCATGAACGATTTTTTGCAGCGCCTAACGACGGGTTTGCTAAAAGAAACTGTTCTGTATGGACAAACTTATGTCGCTGGGGCGAATTTTTTTCGATTTCAGCGTTTCTACAGCATGGCAGTCATGCTCTGTTCTGACACATAGCATACTGATTTTATACCCGAAGAAGTATGTTCACATAGACTAAAAAGTAATGCAATTTCAAGTCACTTTAAAGTCTTTACAAGGTGTTGTTTTGTTATTTTCTAAAGCTTCGTGAGGGCACAAAAATTGTACAGAGAATTTTTATGTGGCTCATCTACACTTTTGTTGCGTATCTTTGGCATACTTAGAATTATTTCACACTGTAGCGAGCCCACGAAAGCTTAAAGTTTTAGCCGGAACCACCGGAACTTAGATTTGGTTCGAGCTTATCTGTATCGTATTTTAGAAGTTAACTTTGAAGTTTTATAACAAGTTACCAGCATTTTTAGTTATTGAATGTTGATAAGCTACGTAAGTGATTCTCTAGCTTTCGCTAACGGCTGCGCTTGCGTGAAGCTTAAACATTTAAAAAAGTTAAAAAAAGGAATGTTTATTATAAACTGTTTTAAGTTTTTAGTTATTGCATCAAAGTTACTTCAATTGTATTTAAAATTTGGATAGGACTCATACTAATTGTAACTTGTTGGCTACGCAGTTAGTTTTGGAAATTATTTAACGTCCAATTGCCATTCCGGTAATTTTTTTAAAACAAAATTAAATGTTAACGTGAGTGAGGTATTTTATGAAATAAGAATTTATCTAACCTTTTGTAGGTAAAATTGTAGTAGTAGTAGGTAAAACTTATTATAAGAAAAGGTCGGGTTTTTCTTCCTGACGCTGTAACTCCAGAATGCGCCAACCGATTTCCACGGTTCTGCATTCGTTGGAAAGGCTCTGTGTTATTTGTAGCAAACAAATTAGGAAAAATTCAAACAGAAAAGTTATCACGCTGACAGAGTCGCGGGCAACAGTTAGTTTTTTTATATAAATTTGAGCAAACGGGTCACTTGATGGAAAAAACTGGATAGTCCATGGACACTCGCTACACCAGAAGTGTTGCAGTTATTACAATATAAGTCAATGGGCTAGTTATGTTTTGGCTTATCGATGGGCTCTCACAATAGTAATCTATAGTTTAAAACGACTACTAAAACATTTGAACACAAAATATACACTTCAACTATACAATTTTATAAAAAGCAATACGTCGCGTCACAGGAAATTAATTACGAAATATTTAAATTATCGCTCAAAATGAGAGTGGCGAAGTTTGCGGGTAAAGCAAACTCTGCCGGGACGAAGCAAAATCAAAGGCCGGGACTCGTCAACTCGATTACCATATACAAACAACGAAGACGCTCTGATGCTTTAATCACACTATTTTGAAGCTATTACAAAAGAGGCAATATCCCTTAATGATGTAAAGTGGCAAACTTTGCAGTGGGAAGCAGCTTTTATAGGAAGTTGATAGTTGTAGTGAGATTAACAAGAGATTTTTCGGAAGATTTAGATTCGATGTTTGTTAGGTGAATTAGGAAACAGGTACAGGGATTATGATTAGGTATAAACAACAGTAGTCGCCAGTATCCATTCTCAATGCTAGAGTCTACTCCAGTGAAAATATAGAGTATAACAAGTTACTCATGTATAAGTAGAAGTATATGTTGGTAGAGCTATAGTCGCGAGTTATACATAGTGACGAGCGGATGGTGACGTTTGAAATATTATGGAAAATTATAATAAGTTACTCATGTATAAGTAGTTTAAGTCATACTCTACTTTCGCACGATCCTATTGGTGGGGCTAGTCTAAAGTTTTCGTGATAAACCAAAGCCAATGTCAAGACAAACAGATTCCTTTTTATTTATTTTGTTGGAGCAGTTTTTACCCGTGACTTCCCTCGCGTGGAATTAAAAAATTGGTAAAATCCTTTCCAACAAGCTAAATGTCCAAAAACATCAAACCCAACAGCATCAACGCGTTTATATTTAGAACGATTTCCTTCATTTTGATACGCTACTCGAAAAATTTAAAAATCTACCATTTTAATTGTTTTATTTTTGCATGTACGTATTGTCACATGCGCTATCAAGACAAATCTTAAGATAGAACTCATACGTTAAAATCCATCAAGGCTGTTAGGCTGCAGAGCGTGCTAAACAATTATACATACATACTCTTGAAAAACATAACCCTTCCTCTAACGTAGTCGGGTAGAAATCAAGTCGTTTGATTGCTTCGTGCCTGAAGAAAGGACAAAGAAACACACTTTGCTATTTATATTATTAGTAAGGTAGTAAGGATTTTTAATTTTTTATACACAACTTTGTGATAAAACAAACTTAACACTTAATAAAATGGATCGGGATGAAATTGCGGGATCATCTAAAATGCACACGGTCAGGTTGGTAGTGAAATTTAGTTCGGACTTAAATATTTAACGAAGGTCTGTCTCGGGTCTGTCGCAGACAGCGGTGGAGTTAGTGCCGTTAAAATGTATTGACAGGGGGGGTACGGGTACTAGGGCCCGTATTAATAGTCAGCGTTTAGTACTTAAGTGCATGATCAAAAATTTCGAGATGCTGTTTTCATTCATAAAAAGATTTTTGTGATAGATTCAGCATCTCAAAAGTTTTTGATCGCGATTTTAGTATTAAACGCTGATTATAGCTACGGGCCTAAGTTTGTATTTACCAACTCGAAATTACAAACTTAGGCCCGTGGGATTTAAATAACAGAATATACAGTTAAAACACAGAATAGGAATTACATTACAGAATGTAAACTCCATATAAACGGCCGGAAAGTTGTCAAAACTACGCGCCACGATCTCGGTCGAATCTCAGTAGAGCTACAGTCGCGAGTCATACATGGTGAAGAGTGGATGTGTGGTGACATTTGATATATTATGGAAAATTAAAATAAGAATAAAAATCATTACGTATATTGTGCTTTTTATGGTTGCTCAAAAGTAACATTAAGGCACACGAATTAACATTTTTTAACTGTCGAGAAATTCTGTAAGGTAAGATGAATGATAATTAACAACAACGATAAACCATAATTTCGAGTAGAAAACATACATCCGTAAAATTCTTATATTAATAATAATTTATGCGGCTGTTAGTATCTTTTTCAAACACAGGACAGAAGTTCACATACTGAATCATACATTTACTGTGGTTATAACAGTAATGCATAATCATTGAAATTATTCCACAATATCACACAAAGTATGTAAAGTTCTAAATAATTCGTATATACGATATAGATTATCCGAATCAAAAGTTTAACTTTCCTTGTAATCATAAAACAAACGGTACAAAATACTTCCGTGACCGACAAAGGACCATAACGTGTAGGAAATGTTTGTTACGAATGTTTCGAATTTCTGAAAGTTTACCACAGACGATCAAAATATTCATATTAAAGTCTCTCAACTTAGCCTTTGCCCTTTGTAAATAAGCAGCAGTTTAATTAAAATATAGAGAATAACTGTTTGCAGTCGCAACAAGTGGTTGAAAACTGCATGAAACTGACGAGATGTGTTTTATCTTTAAATGACTTTTTAATCAAAAATAAAGTCACGTAATGCTTATATAACGCCTTGTGATTTAGCATGTTTTGCTTAACTCAAAAGTCGTGGGTTTGGTTACCGAATATTTCCAAGTTTAGTAAATTAAGATTTTTAGCAATATTCCGCGAAAATTGCTAAAAATCTTAATTTACTAATCTTGAAGCTATGGATTTCCGCAAAGTAACGCCTGATTCTATTAAATACCGAATATTTTTTGTTGTTTAAAAAAAATATTTTAAGTTTAGTTAAGACAACGCAGAGTAATTAGTTATTATAATAAAGTAAGCGAAAAATAAAATGTTGTCTTTTGTATGGACAAAGTCATGTCGCTAGGACGCGTACCCAAACTCTAAACTGTTTTCAGCGCAGCTACTTTCACATGGGACTCAAAGCGAAGTACACATGCAAACCCAAAAGGATTATCACTTACTTTTGTTACTCTCTGGATAATAGATGTTATTAATTGGTAAATAAATTGGTTATTAGCTTAGATTGTACAAGGATACTTTTTTCTCGTTTCCTTTCCATTCGGGAAAACCTGCGGGCAAAATACAGCAAAAAGAAAAGAAAAAACGGATAATTAAAAATTTTTAAACCTTTTAGTAAATATTCAGTATCTCTCCTTTTAATTAATATACATAGAAATAATTTTATTATAATTTTGGTAACTCCCATAATCTAGGTGATCATTAAATTTATTTACTTTTAATGATTTTACCGATCCTACAATGTCCATATTTACGCAAAAAAGTTAGTAAATTTTTAAAATGCTAACTTCCCGCTTCTTCCACACATGTCATCAACTTAAAACGCTAAGTTACAGGGCGTGACGAGGTAAGTAAGACATATAATCACTTACTTCCCCGTATATCTTAGATATTAAACTGGTAATAAGTAAACCGATACGTATTGTAGTGGCACCCACGTAATAACGCCGACGATCGCTCCACGTCAGTACAGTATGACGCCAGTAATGCGGCCAGCTAGCGATTAAATTTTTAACATTTCTGCACTTACAATTAATAGCTCTTTAACAAGTGCGTCAATTTCACTAACGCTTACGGAGAAAATTAATAAACACTTCACTTTAATTTGAAGAGGAGTTTAATAGGTTTTATCAAAGAATTTTGAGTTTTACAGAAAACGTATGGAGATTTTGAGAAAATCTTTATTAAATTCATGTTAATAAATTTTTTGGATTTTGTAAGTGGGGACATAGGATGTGAATTAACTACTTTTGTCGGCGGTTTCGCTCGCGGTTATTCGAATATCGGGTAAAATGTTAATGCTTTGGTGAAATAATGTTTTCTAAGACCAACACCATCAGATTTTCAATACTTGGATACGTAGTTCTCAAAATACATTATAATTAGTTTTTACACCGTTCTTAATATTTTAATATGTAATTAAAATAGTACCTACGTACCCATAGTACCAGATTTGATTGTATTGATGTAATTCTTGACTAGACATTGACAAACGAATTAAAAATAAAAATTAATACAGCTTAATTCAATTCAGTTTAGTTGAAATATACACAACATAGAAATTTAAGAGCATCCGTAGCCTAGTGGGTAAGAACTTTGATTCGCACTCGAGAGGGTGCAGGTTCGAACCCCGATGGAGGCGTGTACCAATGAGACATTTTCCGATCTCAAGTACATAATACGGATGCTTATTGACGTGGGGAAGACATGCTTTCGAATGGGCCGGGTCGATCGGAGTGATACCAAGGCCTTACAGAAAACTAGCGTAAACCGCATTGTGCTGTGTTTCGTTCAGTGAGTGAGTTAAACGGTGTCTAAACTCCCCTAATCTCCCTATCCCAATTCCCATTCCTTATTTAATCATATAGGCCGGCAACGCACTAGTGAGTCTTTGGATGTTACGTGTGTAACGTGACGGCAACTTGCCCTCTGAATATCATAAAAAAAAGAAATTGTATTCACAAATTTTATAACAGAAAAGAGCATATAAAGAAATAATGATTTAGGCACACTGCCACAATGATACAACATAAGTAGATAAGTCTAAAAGCTCTTTTAAAAGCGCACAAAATGATATGTCAAGTATGAAATTATCATAAAGCCTAATGTCTACTTAGACTGAGCTCTCCTCAACCCAGACATGTGATGCAATGCGAAAAAACTAGCGTCTATACTTTGTACGCAGACATAAGACGGGAAGATGCAGCAACTGTCAGTTTTTTTTATTATCAGTGATATACTTACATATATTTTTTATATAATTGAATACATAGAATTTAATACATAGATAACTTTTATAATTGAGTTTAAAATATTAGTAAAATTGAATACATAGATAACTTTTATAATTGAGTTATTGATAACAGTCATGTCTTGTGTGGTAAACATTCTTAAGTTTTTGCCTATAATGTGGATTTGATGTGTAGCTAGACACACTAGCCAAATAATGAAGGAGGTAAGATAGAAGATTATTCGAATTTTTGTAGGAAAAAAATGAGTATTTACCCGAAGGTTGCTAAATGTTAGTTATCTGCTTCTTTCACAGATGTCTTCAATTATACGTATCAACCTAATATACGTTGTTTTGTACGTAAAAAACTTTGAAAATTCGTTAATATAACAATATTAACAACTCTACCTATTTTTTCTACCTTCCTACCCTTCCTACCCTAACATGGCTTGTTTTTAGCTATATTATATTTTCTTTTTGGTACTAAATTAAAAATTACAATTCATCCGGTACCTATTACATTACAACTGTAATGAAGTTTTAACTTTTTTGAAATCATCTCTCTAATTTTGTTTTTAATGCATATCCACACATTTTTAAGTCTATGGTATGTAATATTTTCAAACCACCCGCTGCACGTCGATTTTGTCGTACTATTCATTTTTTGGCAGTTCTCAAAACGTACTTATCATAATTTGAATGTACTGCTTTACCAAATTTAGCTTGACTTATTATGTGAATAGCTCCATACAAATTAGTAATTTTTGGATTTCACGTAGAGTTTTATTTCTACAATGCTAATATAATAAATGCGAAAGTATGTCTGTATGTTTATTGGAAAATAAAACACACTTTCATATTAATAAAAATTTCGTACCTCTTTATGCTAAAACCGCTAAATAAATTTTGCTGAAATTTTATATAAAGATAATTTCATCCCGGCAACACAATATCGCATAATTAGCGATCATATTTTTTTAATGATATTTTTTGGGCAAGCGATCAGACGGATTACCTGATAAAAGCAACTACCGTCGCCCATGGACACTATACCAATAGTTCCTGAGATAACCGCAAACAAACAAACTCTTCAGCTCATTATTCCTATAGATAGATCAAGACTAACATGACCTTTGGTCCGCCCAATCAATAAAATTTAATGGTACTTCTGAATATATATTGATTGTAGGATTCATGGTTTTGTCTGACAGTAATTAAAGTTTTCGTCGTCTCTTAAGCTCAGACGTATTTGTGGATGTTGCTTATTTCCTTAGCTTTCGTTTACACAGACGCTGTTCCAGCAGGTAATCCGCTGCTTGTTTTGCTGTCCAGACAAAATACCGCAATAATCCATACTTCCATCTTTATATATAAAATAACAAGTCCCGATTGACTGACTGATTCATATTCACCGAGCAAAAACTATTAAAGCTACAGCCATGAAATTTGGTGAGTAGATTGTTTTATTGATTAGACACCTGCCAAGAAAGGAATTTTAAAAATTTTACCCCTAAGAGAGTGAAGTGAAGTCAGTTAAAGACATGAAATTTTATTTGTGAGCTACTGATTCAATATAAATAAATATGTGTTTAAGCATATTTTTAAAATTCTATCCCTAAGAGGGTGAAAAAAGGGTTAAAGTTTCTATAATTTTTTCTACGCATGTTCGTCATTTTTTAAGTTAGAGACCTAAAATTTTGTTTTTGAGTTGCAAATTAAAAATAAATGAATACGTGTTTAAGCGTTTTATGAAATTTTACTTTCAGAGGGTGAAATAGGGGTTGAAACTTTGTATGAAAATACTTCTTAATGCGAGCGAAGCCGCGGGAAAAAGCTAGTACTAATATAATAGTAAATGCGAAAGTGTGTCTGTCTATCTGTCTATATGTTACCTCTTTACGCCCAAACCGCAGAACAATTTTGCTGAAATTCGGTAAGGAGATAATTGTTTTATCGACGACCTCTGTGGCTTAGTTGGTAAGCACATTGGTTGTTAAAACCGGGGGTCGCGTTTTCGAATCCCGTCGACGAAGGAAAAAGTTTATAATGTTCCCGGGTCTTGGAATTAAATATGTGTATTATATAATAAAAATCTTAAATATATGTAAATTATTAAAGTATTAAATACTAACTTTTGTCAGCGGCTTTGCTCGCGTGGAATTCGAAAATTGATAAAAATTCGATTTTTACAAAGACGGGTTGTTTCTTAACCGACTTCCAAAAGCGAGGAGGTTTTATGTTATGGATATTTGTCAAAACAAAAAGTAGCCTATGTTACTCTCCATTGTTTCAACAAGTCTATGCCCAAAACCAAGTACATTGGTTGCGTCGTTTGGGCGTGAAGGAAGGGCAAACAAACAAACACTTTCCTATTCATAATATTAGTAAGGATATTTTTGTTGTCTGGTACCCGTAACACAAGTAGTCAATATTGTAATAACCGTACATTTTTTGGGATAAAAATTATACTATATTATTTCCTACGACTCAAAGTTTCTCCGTATTAAATTTTAGTAAAATCGCTTCATCATTTTGGGCATGAGAGGTAATAGACAGACAGACAGACATTCTTTCGCATTTGCAAAACAAGTATGGATCATTGCGGTATTTTGTCTGTGATAGATGGTTTATTTATTGTAAAATATATATCCAAGCACTTGAATATTATTATAATACTCAGAGTAGTGCATGGAGTTATTTTAGTACATGCGGTATTACCAACGGTACCGGTATTTTTCTTGTCTGCCTATAACCGAGGACGATGGTGCATGCTAAGTGCAGCTCTGTAATCATGGTTATCATGACCCAACGAGTATAGCCTGATTAAAAATATCCGTGCCTCTACAAATAAATCCCCCGAGTGCTACTGACAAAGGCTATCCGCCGAAAGCCTTTGAAAAGTAATAACAAAATACTCTTCAGTCCTCATCCACGTTAAGCAACTTTAATTGCTATCTAGGAACTTTGCAAATTTGGGGTCCAAATCGAAATTTCTCCTTATATAAGTATTAATTTTGTATCGGCGTCCCGCTGTTAGTGCCGTGATTCACTGTCGAGTGTTCTGTTGAATTTTAATGTTGTCTGCTTTGTTATGCTTAAGGATTAGACTAAGGGCATGTTTCACAACTTCCTAATGTGCTGTATAGGCTATTCACAACTTATCTGACAGATGAAGTTTAGAAAATCTGCCAAATAAGTTGGGGATAGCCTATCCGAAACATATCAGGATGTAGTACAACAGTTCCTGATTATTGTGAAGTGAAAATTATATTATAAAAAAATTTAAGTACTTTTAAACTAAGTTTTTCTTACACTTGAATCTACTTGCAGCATGTACATTTTTTGGATGTCCGATAAAATAAAACGACATTAAAATCCTCCTGCTCTTCTAGCAAAAAACTAACTAGTGTTTACAAGAAAGTCATGCATAAATAAAACAATTCAACGACTAACTTTATTTTATTATTCTCATCTGACACCTTATTTCAGAACACGCACACACACAGCCAGTATCTTAACAAACTTAAGAAATTCTGCATGCACAGCTCGGCGTTGCGTACCTGGCACTGCATAGGGCGGGCGGCGCCCCCGCCCCAGTCGCAGCCGCGCCGCCGCCGCGCCTACACGTCGCTCACATATCGAAGCCTTCCGTCGTCTCATCCATCCTTATTTACATCCAAATAAAAAAAAACACGCGCGTACAAACTGAGTGAAAATGTGATTCTGTGAGAGTGTGTGAGGGCTATTTTATTGGAGTTTAAAGGTAGGTCAGATGTTAGCTTGTAAGCAAAATAGCCTTTTATGTAAGTCCGGCATGAAACCTAAGCTTATATCAAGCCTTTAGTCCTGTTATCCTGTTTTTATAGTTCCTTATATTTGTTTTTTATTTTCTAACAATTGTTGATCACTTTTTAAATATTTTTACAATTTCGTTAATTATTGTAGAAGTGTATCTCTTATTCTATTTGGCAGGTAGTGCTTTATTTTTGAGGAACTCAAGCTATTTAATTATTATTATTATCAGTAGCAAATAATATTAAAACCTGATATTCGTAAGCAGTATAATATACTGCGATTATTAAATAAACAAGCCAAAAAATGAATTGGCTGTCGATAACTAGTTACTGCTTAAATTATTGTAAAGTGTATTTGAATATTTTTAGTTAAGGCATGTTACGCCGCTTACTGATATGGTTTCTGTTAGGCTATCCACAAATTGTTGACAGATTCTCCTTGCAACATCTGTCAAATGAAGTTGTGGATATACTATCTGTAAGCGATGACACAGGCCCTAAGTGTAGGCCTACGAGCTACTATGTCAGTACTAATTTTAGAGCTCAGTTATCCTATTTAAGTTCCGGCTGCGTTTCCATCATAAATTATTTCAGAGGCCGAGGCCAGTTTTTCAAGCCAGGATATAGCAAGATAGATGTATTTTCAACTGTCTCGGTTTGCTGACACTGGCTTGTGGATAAAGGTAAAATTACTAGAATAGAAATTAGGCGTTTTTTGGACACACGAAGCCAGAAATACTAGCTTAACAGCTCACTGACACTAGCTTTCTGAGTCTCTACCATGAGTTTGAAGCAATGGTATCAGTCTATACTCGATATGATAGTATGACATAATTTTGAAGCGCCTCTAGTGATCACTTGTAGAATTAAAATTCATTCTCTCATGGTAGAGCTACTGATCTGGCTTGAAAAACCGGCCTTGCACCACTTCTTGGTAAGTGTCGAAAAGGTAATCCGATTTGATGATTTGATAGATTCTCCATACTTTATCTGTCTGATATGTTGTCGATAGTCTATACGACACTCATCAGGAAGTGATGTGACAGGCCCCTAATATTTAAAAGTGAAATAGATTATGCCTGCAAATCCTTGGCGTCAAAATTCAGTTCGTCGTACATTTTTCCGGAATAAAAAGTATTCTACGTTCTTCCAAAAGCAAAATCAATTCATCAGTTCATACATGAAAAGGTAACAGACACATATTTTCGTATTTATAATATTAGTATGGAAATATGGATATTCTAATAACAAAAAAAAAAACTTTGACAGCATAGTATTGGGAATCAGATTGTAAAAATTTTATAACTCCACTTTTTTGGAATAAATAAATAAGTTTTGCCCCGCGGCTGTCCAAAGGGAACTACACGTTTTCCGGCGAAAATAGGCCCTGGTGTCCACCCTTTATTTTTGTGCTAAATCTAATTGAAATGCGATGAAATTTTGTGTATTCCTGTTCCCAATATAATAACAGAAACTAAAAACAAAATTAATTAAGTGTTCAAGGGGGCTCTCACACAGTAAATTATATACATATATAGATATTTTGCCAATTTTTTGTTACTTCATACTTAGAGTTTCTTCCTCTATAAAGCCCTCATAACACCTAAATCTCAGTATCGAGTGGAAAACTCATACCAATAATACCTAGAGTTTCTTCGTCTCTCCAACTGTATGGCGGTTTATCCATCGCACGCCGTCATCGTCCCGATAAAATGCCACTGACACACACACTGACACGGTGGACAAGCGGCGTATCACTAAAATTTTGTAGCCGTTGCCGAGAAAGCGATAAATATCCAAGATTTTCTAGTGTATACTTTACAAATAGAAACTAGATAGCTACGTGAGGCGAGTGGCTCCTTCTAGTTCAGCTACAATGGCTCCGAAGGTGTCGAGAGTGTCGTAGATAATATCAGAACTTTCTCCCGTGAGCGCATCGATATACTAAATCTCGTATGAAATCCAGCGTCCGGGAGATCTGAAGCTCATTGTAACGGGTCGTGTCGGGCGGACCGCATTTTTAACCGACTTCCAAAAACGAGGAGGTTATTATGTTCGGCTGTGGTTTTTTTTTTTTTTTTTTTTATTTCAAACAACTTTTACGCGCTCGTGCATCATGCATTATCAACGACGATCGTGCATCATCATAACATGCATTGCGTCAGAGTATATATGGAAGAGTAGATTCTCTGACCGATTTCGCGAAGTACCTACTGTCTAATGGTTGTTGTTGTATTACTGTCCCTTGAGAATTACAGTCAATACTCACTGACTGAATATTTTACTAAGGGCCTGTTTCATCGCTTATCGATAAATTTTGTGATAAGTTATCGATAACTTTTTTGACAGATTCATCATACAACATCTATCATAACGAATTGTGGATAGACTATTTGACACTTATTAGTAAGTGATAAAACAAGCCTGAAGATGACGTATAAAATAAGATGAAATCAAAGACAGATTGTGATGTTATCAAAGAGATAACTATATTCTCGCGGGTAAATAATATTTCGTAAGTTAATTAAATCGGAACAGTCTTTCAAACAGAAACTCAATATGGCCGTTAGATAAAATGTTAGATAAAGCAAAAGACATTTTTAGACAAAACAAAAGCAAACAGATATTAAATTACGCCTTCTGAGAAAACATTTTAATTAAAATTAAATGGAGTAAAGTCAGTTTCTAATGAACTCAAGATGCCTATCAAATTGCGCTTACAATTCTCTGCGGGGTATGCAAATGACTATGCAATAGTATATAGAAACAAGTAAGTCATCTTTATAAAATTGAACCGGGCATGACTTTCGAGTTACGCCCATATATATAATATAAGATGCGCCGCACGCGCTCAAATCTAAGCTATTTTGTGAGTGTGCAACTGGAGGTTTACAACTGTGTCGAAAAAGAGATTAATAAAATAATATTTAACTTGTCGTGGATTTTTTTTATAAAATTATGGAGCAAGTGTAAAGATGAATCACTTAAAAAAAAGCACCTGCCGTCGCCCATTGACACGTCTTGTAGCATATATAAATATAATAAAACAGTAAAATTAGAGTGTCTGTACATTAAATATTTTTACAAAATAAACAATGTGGGGATGCTAAGGAATCATAATAGAACACATATCGATAAAAAAAGATGTCTGTTTTTCTATTTCTCTGTTTGTACGTGCTAATCTCAGCAACTACGGATTCGAATAAATCTTTTTTTGTATTAATAGCTATTAGGTCTAGGCAACTTAAAGGATACTTTTTATCCCGGGAAAATGAACGGTTGCGGCGTGATATACAAATTGTGTGCAACGAAGTTGCGGGCACCGATTAGTAATTAATAAAGAAAGTTGCAAGTGCTTTACCATCCTTGTAATATAAGAATAGGCTACGGGAACAGGACGGAATATATGGACAATATATTATATTCTATGTCGCACCATATTACACCCTATTTTAAATGCCTTTTCTAGTAAAAATCCATTGCAAAGCGATGACGTAGTCTGAAAAGTGTTCTTAGTAATGCTATTGTAAAAATGTTAAGTATCTAGTCTTCCTACAAAGGATCCCTCCAATTTGCCAGTGAAATTGAGTTCGATTCTTTATTGAATTTTATTATTGAGGTCGTAACTTACGTTGAAGATGTGGTTAAAATATCTCATTCTCTATCTCTATCTAAAACTCGAAGAAATTACTATACTGTAACTTGCAAGGCAATTTTATGTACTCGTAAGTAGGTACTCGAAAATTTACCTCAGTTACAACATACGAACGAAAATAAAAGAGATAAGTAGGCACTTATCTATTTTATTTTCGTTTCGTTTTATACCTAAATGTTCTGGCAATATGTACTTCTTGTTTTATTGAGTTACGTTCCTGCGAATAATTTTCATGGTCTGGGCTGTTGGTGACGTTATTAATTTGAGGGCATTTTATCATATTTCTTAAAAAAGGAAAACTTTTGGTAGTTTTTTGTATTCCGCTAAAGTTGATTACGGTGTTAATTAAGTTAAACTTTAATTTATTTAATTGTCTTCGGTTTAATATAATAGTTTATTGTAACTGTAGTTAAATTTATTGTCTACTTTTTTACTCCAAAAGAATCGTGTGTGTTTTATACGTCGATTCTTCTGGTTAGGTTTCGCAGTCTCGACGTTCAAAAAGTGTATGCAAAATAGCTACTTTGAATAAATATATATAATTTTAATAAGTATTATTTGATAAAAATATTATTCAACATGACAGTATAGTCAACATAAAGGCTAATACGGGATCATTAAGTGTACCTCGTTATTTCTTATCTGGAACACGCTCAGTTTGAGCCAAATAGGAACATTCTGCTTATCGATCAAACGTAGAAAAGTTAAGCGGTTTTGCAGCTGGAAATCTTTTCAAATCACAAAAGCCAGTCTTTAAGACGTGTGGAGGAAAAAAAAACATGTGGAAATAGCTTTTCGCACCGATATAAATCCCAAACGACAACACGAGTCCTGAAAATAGGCCGCCCTAAGTCACATGATAAATTCTTAAAGAATTCCCCTATCGTTAGCATTTCAATAAAGATTAGACTTTGTAGTTGTTAATTCTGTCTCTTTACGAGGTTGTGGGTTTTATTACTAAGTTTTTTTATGTTGTTTTAATTTAATTTATGTTGTGTACATAATAAGTCACATATTTAAGTTTTAATTTTATTATTAGTTACATTCATAAATCGGAATTTATCGCTATTTATTCTAGTGGCGATGCTACTACATTTTAATTATTGTTCAATTGCGCAGAAAGTTCACTCAAAAATTTGCAGAGCAATCTTAAAGTTTGCGTGGCATAGGTTTCATCTCCTTAATAAAAACATTTTTCAGTAAGGGAGTAAGTGTACTGTCTAATGAACCATTTTGAAGCGGCGACGTGTATGACAGGATTGACAGTCGCAAATAGTGCTTTCATCAGGGGATTACAGTTAGCGTAATACAATTAGGATTTATTAAGGCTTCAATCGGTCATGTTCTGGATAACCTGCGTTCAATTGCATTTACGATTCATTCAATTAATAGTAGATGTAAGATTAAATTTAAATTCATTAATTGTACTGTATACATAATAATAATACAATTATTATTATTATGTATACAGTACAATTTATATTATGCATAATAACAATATACAATTAATTGTAGCTTGTGTTATGGCAATCAGATCAAAGAAATGTACCTACGCTTGAATAAAACTGAATATTTATTGGAATATTCGTGGATAAAATAATTTTAAGGCAGTACTTATGTTAACTTTAAAACTTTTGTAGGAAAGGAAGTTAAAAATTGTTGCCTTATAATAATAAAAATAATAAAAAATAATATTTTGGGCAAACGGTACATCCGTTTGTGACATTCACACTTCTTCGTATAATCGTATTAAACCATTTTTATAAGTATAGATCATATTTTTTGTATAGATCATATTTAACACAAAATTATATAATTATCTTGGATCACATATTATAAAGATTCATAGTTTCCGTCTAAAAAGTGGCATCGATAAAACCGCGCTTAAACGCTATTTTGCTCCAAGACCGTGATTTTAACTTTTGTACAATTATGAGCTTTAACTCATTAAGTTAAGTTTTATTTTCAAAACACTTGTTTTTGATTTAAGTTGTTTTGTATTTAAGTTGCTTAGTCTTGTGCCATTAGTTTATTCGATTTTGAAGGGATCTGTGCATCTTAATAATATTTGATTGAAGATTATTATGAAGTAAAATAGTTAAATGTTTACCTATGCTACTACTTATTAAGTAAAATAGTGAAATCACGAAATATTTGTTTACTAGTAGCATAACATTAGTTGTTTTTTCGCCAAAAACTAGATACGAGTAATTGGCATCTTGTTTTTTTTTATTGATGTAAAAGGACATCGGGAATCGGGTCCCCACATGTAGCAATTAGGCACACGCAAACACCCAACAATCGCCCTTTAGTTAGACACTGTTGACACCGCTCTAACACAAATAAAGTTAATTCGCCAGTTTTTACAGTTAGCGTTCGCGGTTTCTAACAGAAAAATAACTGTTAACGTAAGCTTTAACCCCTTTTTGCATGAATTATGAAGGAGGTGACCAAATCCATTATACCAAATAAATATAAATATCATTAATATCTTATCTTAAAACAGTGTCCAAAAAAAATTTAAACCGACTTCCAAAGGAAAAAACTAAAATAGTACAAAACAAACTAAAAAGTATTAAATAAATTTTATTCTTTAATAGTGCCTGTTTCAGAATTCGGTGAGGCATCAGCCTATTTCC